>CM046862.1:47301681-47529181 GCA_025617745.1 Heliocidaris erythrogramma
CGCACAAATTTGAAAGTTTGACGCGCGCGTACGACATTATGGAAGGTCGATAATGACTGTCAATGGTTGGAAATTGTCAAGAATATTATCATGAAGATGAAACATGCGAAAAAAACGGCGTTTTTATGTTCTCTACGCGCTGTGCGCGCGCATGACGCGCGCGCGGACGCGCACGGACAGAAATTTTTAAAATGCCTAAAATGTCCTGAACCATACCTAATTTGATTAAAAAGTGATTTGGAGCATTTTAAAATTTTGACGCGCGCGTACGTGCGCGTCATGATGCGCGCACGGATTTTAATGACATTTTATGTTGACCCTTGACCTGAAGTTGATGTGTGTCAAATATGGTTTATTTTTGATGACTCGTTATGAAGATATGATTGATAATGTGATTTCACAAAATGGCGCCTGGATGACGTCACGATGACCTGATGACCTTGAAAAAGATAGGGGCACTTGATCTGATATGGTCTGATAATTGACAAAAATTTGATGAAAATTGATCGAGTTGATTTTGAGAAATTGTGTTCACAAGAAAGTGGTGGAAAAATAAAAATAAATAATAACTAGAATTTAATTCGTCATGAGGACGAATTAGGTGGTCTGTCTTTCAATTTGTACGATCATGATTGTAATCAGGATGATCATAATAATGGGGAAATACTAAACTGAAGATAGGATGTCAAGAATGCCATGAATGGAGATGCTTCTTGAGGACAGGAATGTAGCAAAATGTGTAACGGTCATTGTAAAATGATTATGGTGATGATGATAATGGTGATTATGATGATTATAATGATATAATGATGATGGCGATGATATAATAATAGCGATGATGATCATGACGGTGATGATAATAATGATGATGATACAGGATACTTGGGAGATTAACCCCATAGCTCTAATACAGGACAGGAAATCACAATTTCCATAGGGTTGTACACAAACTACTGCACACTACTTTCTAATAGACATAATACGGAAAATAAGGCAGTTTATTACATGATTTGTGATTTTTTATGTTACAATAGTCGAAGAGGATGGTAAAATGACAGGCAAAAAGAAGCACAAAAAAAAAATTTTTTATGGACCCACTGGGGATCGAACCTGGGTCACCGGAATGGGAGGCAAGTGCTTTGACCAATAGACCAAAATATTTCCCATAGAGATAACACGTAAACGAAAACGGATTCTCAAATCACATTTTGTACTGAAAAATTGGGCATGATCCCGACATCTGATCAAAAATTGGAGGGCTTACTAAGAAAGCTTATAGTCTCAGCTACAACATATTAAAATCTGGAAGAAAATAGACCAAAAATAACTGAGATACTGCCCAGGAACGATGTCATGTAGATTCATGATTCGAAAAAAAATCATCTTCCATAGACATAACACGCAAATAGGGAAAATTATGACATGGCATCTTGCATTGAAAATTTCAGTGTGATGACGTCATCAAAATGAAAAACGGTGGTAACTGATCTTGTAGAGAATTGTCTCAGCTATAACATATCAAATTTGGAAGAAAATCGATCACCCATTACTGAAATATTAGCAAATGAATACAAAAATGATGACGTCATTTTTTTCAAAATCATTTTTTTGAGTTCATATGCAAATATGATGACGTTAGAACATGAGATCGGCAAAAATTCTACATGATTTCAAATCTTCAACTCACAGGTTTTCAGAATATGTAAGGGAATTGGGGAGTTTCCGTGCATTCTGAGGAGCTATGGCGAATTCTAGATAGGCATGTTTTTACCACTTTTTACATTAGAATTCCCATTGACGTGCGCACGAATTTGAAAGTTTGATGCGCGCGTACGACATTATGGAAGGTCGAGAATGACTGTAAATAGTTGGAAATTGTCAAGAATAGTATCAGGAAGATGAAACATGCGAAAAAATGGCGTTTTTACGTTCTCTGCGCGCTGTGTGCGCGCATAACGCGCGCACGGACGCGCACGGACAGAAAAAATTAAAATGCTTAAAATGTCCTGAACCATACCCTAATTTGATAAAAAAATGATTTTGAGCATTTTTAAATTTTGACGCGCGCGTTCGTGCGCGTCATGATGCGTGCACGGAATTTGATGACATTTTATGTTGACCCGTGACCTGAAGTTAATGTATGTCAAATATGGTTCATTTTTGATGACTCGTTATGAAGATATGATTGATAATGTGATTTCATAAAATGGCGCCTTGATGACGTCACGATGACCTGATGACCTTGAAAAAGATAGGGGAACTTGATCTGATATGGCCTGATAATTGACAAAAATTTGAAGAAAATTGATCGAGTTGATTTTGAGATATTGTGTTCACAAGAAAGTGGTGGAAAAATAAAAATAAATAATAAAGAAATAAATAATAAAGAAAATTCTGACGAAATTAAGAGGTGGTCTGTCGACTACGACAGACCACCTAATAAATAATAAAGAAAATTCTGACGAAATTAAGAGGTGGTCTGTCGACTACGACAGACCACCTAACTAGAAATTGAATTCGTCACGAGGACGAATTAGGTGGTCTGTCCTTAAATTGGCACGATCATGATTGTAATCAGGATGATCATATTAATGGGGAAATACTAAACAGAAGATAGGATGTCAAGAATGCCATGAATGGAGATGCTTCTTGAGACAGGAATGTAGCAAAATGTGTAACGGTCATTGTAAAATGATTATGGTGATGATGATAATGGTGATTATGATGATTATAATGATATATGATGGCGATGATATAATAGCGATGATGATCATGACGGTGACGATAATAATGATGATGATACAGGATACTTGGCAGATTATCCCCTTTGCTCTAATACAGGACAGGAAATCACAATTTCCATAGGGTTGTACACAAAACTACTGCACACTACTTTCTAATAGACATAATACGGAAAATAAGGCAGTTTAGTACATGATTTGTGATTTTTTATGTTACAATAGTCGAAGAGGATGGTAAAATGACAGGCAAAAAGAAGCAAAAAAAAAAAAAAAAAAAAATCAGGCCCGGGGATCGAACCAGGTACTTTGACCATGATAGTCATCTGCTTTACCGATAGACCAAAATATTTCCCATAGAGATAACACGTAAACGAAAAACGGGATTCTCAAATCCCATTTGGTAGTTCAAAATTGGGCATGATCCCGACATCTGATCAAAATTTGGAGACCACACTTATAAAAGCTTATAGTCTCAGCTACAACATATTAAAATCTGGAAGGAAAACGACCAAAAATAACTGAGATACTGCTCAGAGAATGATGTCATGTAGATCATGATTCGAAAAAAAATCATCTTCCATAGACATAACACGCAAATATGGAAAATTCTGACATGTCGTCTTTAATTGAAAATTTCAGTGTGATGACGTCATCCAAATGAATAATAATGAGCGCTCCTGTTGTAGAGAATTGTCTCAGCTATAACATACCAAAATTTGGAAGAAAATCGACCACCTATTACTGAAATATTATCAAAAGAATACAAAAATGATGACATAATTTTTCAAAATCACTTTTTTGAGTTCATATGCAAATATGATGACGTTAGAACATGAGATCGGCAAAAATTCTACATGAATTCATATCTACAACTCACAGGCTTTCAGAATATGTAAAGAAATTGGGGGGTTTCCGCCCCTTCTGAGGAGCTATGGCGTATTCTAGATGGGCATGTTTTTACCACTTTTTGCATTAGAATGCCCTTTGACGTGCGCACAAATTTGAAAGTTTGACGCGCGCGTACGACATTATGGAAGGTCGATAATGACTGTCAATGGTTGGAAATTGTCAAGAATATTATCAGGAAGATGAAACATGCGAAAAAACGGCGTTTTTATGTTCTCTACGCGCTGTGCGCGCGCATGACGCGCGCGCGGACGCGCACGGACAGGAAATTTTAAAATGCGTAAAATGTCCTGAACCATACCCTAATTTGATTAAAAAGTGATTTGGAGCATTTTTAAATTTTGACGCGCGCGTACGTGCGCGTCATGATGCGCGCACGGATTTTAATGACATTTTATGTTGACCCTTGACCTGAAGTTCATGTGTGTCAAATATGGTTTATTTTTGATGACTCGTTATGAAGATATGATTGATAATGTGATTTCACAAAATGGCGCCTGGATGACGTCACGATGACCTGATGACCTTGAAAAAGATAGGGGCACTTGATCTGATATGGTCTGATAATTGACAAAAATTTGATGAAAATTGATCGAGTTGATTTTGAGAAATTGTGTTCACAAGAAAGTGGTGGAAAAATAAAAATAAATAATAATAAATAATAAAGAAAATTCTGACGAAATTAAGAGGTGGTCTGTCGACTACGACAGACCACCTAATAAATAAAAAATAAATAAAGAAAATTCTGACGAAATTAAGAGGTGGTCTGTCGACTACGACAGACCACCTAATAAATAAATAATAAAGAATAAAGAAAATTCTGACGAAATTAAGAGGTGGTCTGTCGATGACAGACCACCTAATGATAATGTGAAAGATGATGTTGATATCACGATGACATTAATTATAATGAATCTATTGACGATTTTTATGATTTCAGCCTCTTCCTAGCATTTTCAATTCGTAGGCTCTACTACCTATTTTAGTGAAATAGCGCCCCCTTTGTTTCAATGGGGCATAAAGTGTGTGAACATGAATTTTGGATGATTCGTGGATATCATGACAGTGATGGTGATAATGATGTTGATGATAATCATCATCATGAATATCATCATGACAGTAATGATAATAATGTTGATGATAATCATGATGATCATTATATCATGACAGTGATGATGATAATGATGTTGATGATAATCATCATCATGAATATCATCATGACAGTGAAGATAATAATGATGTTGATTATAATCAACAACATCATCATGAATATCATCACAGTGATGATGATAATGATGTTGATGATAATCATGATGATAATCACGATGACCATGACTGAAATGACATTGACCTTAGCCATGCCAAATATGAAAGAGAGATGACATTTCGTGAAGAAGAAACAATCATTAGTTGATTTTTACAAAATGGCGCCTGGATGACGTCACAATAATCTGATGACCTTGAAAAAGATGCGGGAACTTGACCTTATTAGGACTGATGACTGACAAAAATTTGAAGATAACTGACAAAGCCAATTTTGAGAAATTGTGATATCAAATAGGACTATTTGATATTGCAGGATACTGGGAAATAAATCCCATAGCTCTAATACACGACAGGGAATCACAATTTCCATAGGTCTATACACAAACTACTGCACACTACTTTCTAATAGATATAACACGGAAAATAAGGCAGTTTATTGCATGGTTTGTGATTGTTTATGTTATAATAGTCGAAGAGGATGGTAAAATGACAGGCAAAAAGAAGCAAAAAAAAAAAAAGTTATGGACCCACCGGGGATCGAACCTGGGTCACCGGAATGGGAGTCAAGTGCTTTGACCAATATACCAAAATATTTCCCATAGAGATAACACGTAAACGAAAAACGGGATTCTCAAATCACATTTTGTAGTTTAAAATTGACAATGATCCCGACATCACATTGAAAAAACCGAACCCTCATAGAAAGAGTATTTATCAGGCTACAACATATTAAAATCTGGAAGGAAATAGACGAAAAATAACTGAGATACTGCTCAGAGAACGATGTCATGTAGATTCATGATTCGAAAAAAAATCATCTTCCATAGACATAACACGCAAATAGGGAAAATTCTGACATGTCGTTTTTAATTGAAAATTTCACTGTGATGACGTCATCAAAATGAAAAACCGTGGAAACTAATCTTGTAGAGAATTGTGTCAGCTATAACATATCAAAATTTGGAAGAAAATCGACTACTTATTACTGAAATATTATCAAATAAATACGAAAATGATGACGTCACTTTTTTCAAAATCATTTTTTTTGAGTTCATATGCAAATAGGATGACGTCAAAACATGAGCTCGGCAAAAATTCTGCATGAATTCAAATCTACAGCTCTCAGGCTTTCAGAATATGTAAAGAAATTGGGGGGTTTCCACCCATTCTGACGAGCTATGGCGGATTTTATATAGGCATGTTTTTACCACTTTTTACATTAGAATGCCCATTGACGCGCGCACGAATTTTAAAGTTTGACGCGCGCGTGTTGCATTATGGAAGGTCGATAATGACTGTAAATAGTTGGAAACTGTCAAGAATAGTGTCAGAAAGACATACCATGCGAAAAAACGGCGTTTTTACGTTATGTACGCGCTGCGCGCGCGCATAACGCGCACACGGACGCGCACGGACGGAAAATTTTTAAATGCTTAAAATGTCCTGAACCGTACTCTAATTTGATTAAAAAGTGATTTTGAGAATTTTTAAATTTTGACGCGCGCGTACGTGCGCGTCATGATGCGTGCGCGGATTTTGATGACATTTTATGTTGACCCTTGACCTGAAATTCATGTGTGTCAAATATGGTTCATTTTTGATGACTTGTTATGAAGATATGATTGATAATGTGATTTCACAAAATGGCGCCTGGATGACGTCACGATGACCTGATGACCTTGAAAAATATTTTTCAGCTTGGCCTTATATGACCTGATGACTGACGGAAATGTCATGAAAATAGACAGGAAAGTTTTTGAGATATTGTGGAAACAAGAAAGTGGGAGAAAATAAAAATAAACTAGAAATTTAATTCGTCATGGGGACGAATTAGGTGATCTGTCTTGATCTTAATATTTTTGACGAAGACGAATGACAAAATGATGTGAAAGATGATGTTGATATCACGATGACATTAATTATAATGAATCTATTGACGATTTTTATGATTTCAGCCTCTTCCTGGCATTTTCAATTCGTAGGCTCTACTACCTATTTTAGTGAAATAGCGCCCCCTTTGTTTCAATGGGGCATAAAGTGTGTGAACATGAATTTTGGATGATTCGTGGATATCATGACAGTGATGGTGATAATGATGTTGATGATAATCATCATCATGAATATCATCATGACAGTAATGATAATAATGTTGATGATAATCATGATGATGATCATTATATCATGACAGTGATGATGATAATGATGATGATCATCATCATCATGAATATCATCATGACAGTGATGATGATAATCATGATGATAATGATGACCATGACTGAAATGACATTGACCTTAGCCATGCCAAATATGAAAGAGAGATGACATTTCGTGAAGAAGAAACAATCATTAGTTGATTTTTACAAAATGGCGCCTGGATGACGTCACAATAATCTGATGACCTTGAAAAAGATGCGGGAACTTGACCTTATTAGGACTGATGACTGACAAAAATTTGAAGATAATTGACTAAGCCAATTTTGAGAAATTGTGATATCAAATAGGACTATTTGATATTGCAGGATACTGGGAGATAAATCTCATAGCTCTAATACACGACAGGGAATCACAATTTCCATAGGGTTGTACACAAACTACTGCACACTACTTTCTAATAGATATAACACGGAAAATAAGGCAGTTTATTGCATGGTTTGTGATTGTTTATGTTATAATAGTCGAAGAGGATGGTAAAATGACAGGCAAAAAGAAGCAAAAAAAAAAAAAATTATGGACCCACCGGGGATCGAACCTGGGTCACCGGAATGGGAGTCAAGTGCTTTGACCAATATACCAAAATATTTCCCATAGAGATAACACGTAAACGAAAAACGGGATTCTCAAATCACATTTTGTAGTTTAAAATTGACAATGATCCCGACATCACCGAAAAAACCGAACCCTCATAGAAAGAGTATTTATCAGGCTACAACATATTAAAATCTGGAAGGAAATAGACCAAAAATAACTGAGATACTGCTCAGAGAACGATGTCATGTAGATTCATGATTCGAAAAAAAATCATCTTCCATAGACATAACACGCAAATAGGGAAAATTCTGACATGTCGTTTTTAATTGAAAATTTCACTGTGATGACGTCATCAAAATGAAAAATCGTGGAAACTAATCTTGTAGAGAATTGTCTCAGCTATAACATATCAAAATTTGGAAGAAAATCGACTACTTATTACTGAAATATTATCAAATAAATACGAAAATGATGACGTCACTTTTTTCAAAATCATTTTTTTGAGTTCATATGCAAATAGGATGACGTCAAAACATGAGCTCGGCAAAAATTCTGCATGAATTCAAATCTACAACTCCCAGGCTTTCAGAATATGTAAAGAAATTGGGGGGTTTCCTCCCATTCTGACGAGCTATGGCGGATTCTATATAGGCATGTTTTTACCACTTTTTACATTAGAATGCCCATTGACGCGCGCACGAATTTTAAAGTTTGACGCGCGCGTGTTGCATTATGGAAGGTCAATAATGACTGTAAATAGTTGGAAATTGTCAAGAATAGTGTCAGAAAGACAAACCATGCGAAAAAACGGCGTTTTTACGTTATGTACGTGCTGCGCGCGCGCATAACGCGCACACGGACGCGCACGGACGGAAAATTTTTAAATGCTTAAAATGTCCTGAACCGTACTCTAATTTGATTAAAAAGTGATTTTGAGCATTTTTAAATTTTGACGCGCGCGTACGTGCGCGTCATGATGCGTGCGCGGATTTTGATGACATTTTATGTTGACCCTTGACCTGAAATTCATGTGTGTCAAATATGGTTCATTTTTGATGACTTGTTATGAAGATATGATTGATAATGTGATTTCACAAAATGGCGCCTGGATGACGTCACGATGACCTGATGACCTTGAAAATGATATTTTCGCTTGACCTTACATGACATGATAACTGACGGCAATGTCATGAAATTTGACTGAAAAGTTTTAGAGATTTCGTGGAAACAAGAAAGGGGGAGAAAATAAAAATAAATAATAATAAAGAAAGAAAATTCTGACGAATATAAGAGGTGATCTGTCGACTACGACAGATCACCTAATAAATAAATAATAAATAAATAAAGAAAGAAAGAAAGAAAATTCTGACGAAATTAAGAGGTGATCTGTGATGACAGATCACCTAATAATAAATAATAAATAAATAAATAAATAAAGAAAGAAAATTCTGACGAAATTAAAAGGTGATCTGTCATGACAGATCACCTAATAAAGAAAATTCTGACGAAATTAAGAGGTGGTCTGTCGACTACGACAGACCACCTAATAATAAAGAAAATTCTGACGAAATTAAGAGGTGATCTGTCAAATGACAGATCACCTAATAATACCTACAACGTGTGTGTCTATGGCAAAATGGGCAGTTTTATCTTTGAAAGCCATTTTCACCCTGAAAACGTCCGTTAAAACGTTAAAGCTACACGGGCCTTTTTTGTGCAGAATATTTTGCTCTATCATCTGAATCAAGTCCCAAGTCTCTAGCACCACGCAAACTGAAGTTAGAGGTCCGAAAAGGGAATTTTTTCATCAAAAAATCACTAAATGAAGCCTAGATGACGTCATAATGACGTAGTAAACTTCAAATTGTTACTGTGAACTCTTCTCATCAGGTCTCATGGCTGTATTGAATTTGAAAAAGATTCACTGTTTCGTTTTCGAGTTATTGTCCCCGTAAAAAGGGGAGGGGGGTCCAAGAGACAATAAATTATTTTTTATAAAAAAAAACTGAATGAGCTACGAATCTGTTTTTTTGTGTGCATGATGTTTGGTCAAGATGAGATGATTGTGGTAAGATTCAGAAAGATTGGCCGTCTTGTTTAGGAGTTATTGTCCCCGTAAAAAAGGGGGGGGGGGTCCAAGAGACAATAAATTATTTTTTATAAAAAAAACTAATTGAGCTATGAATCTGCTTTTTTGTGTGCATGATGTTTGGTCAAGATGGGATGATTGTGGAAAGCTTCAGAAAGATTGGCCGTCTTGTTTAGGAGTTATCGGGATTGGCATTTTTCATTGTTGTGCGCGCACTGACGCGCGAACATAAGCGTACGCGCGCGTCTAATTATCTGAAATTGACCGGATTGGTATTTGCTTTAATCTTGCCAAATATGAATGAGAAATGACTTTCCGTTACGAAGATATGAGCATGAACTAATACACAACGGGAATCAAAATTTCCATAGGGTTGTACACAAACTACTGCAGACTACTTTCCAATAGACATAACATGCAAAATAAGGCAGTTTATTACATGTTTGTGATTGCTTGTTATAATAGTCGATATGATATTGCAGGATACTGGGAGATAAATCCCATAGCTGTAATACACGACAGGGAATCACAATTTCCATAGGGTTGTACACAAACTACTGCACATTACTTTCTAATAGACATATATAACACGCAAAATAATGCAATTTATTGCATGGTTTGTGATTGTTTATGTTATAATAGTCGAAGAGGATGGTAAAATGACAGGCAAAAAGAAGCAAAAAAAAAAAAATTTATGGACCCGCCGGGGATCGAACCTGGGTCACCTGCATGGGAGTCAAGTGCTTTGACCAATAGACCAAAATATTTCCCATAGAGCTAACACGTAAAGGAAAAACGGGATTCTCAAATCACATATTTTAGTTTAAAATTGACAATGATGCCGAAATCAGATTTTAAAAAACGAACCCTCATAGAAAGAGAATTTATCAGGCTACAGCATATTAAAATCTGGGAGGAAATAGACCAAAAATAACTGAGATACTGCTCAGAGAACGATGTCATGTAGATTCATGATTCGAAAAAAAATCATCTTCCATAGACATAACACGCAAATAGGGAACATTCTGACATGGCGTTTTTAATTGAAAATTTCACTGTGATGACGTCATCAAAATGAGAAATGGTGGTCGCTGTTTTTGTAGGAAATTGTCTCAGCTATAACATATCAAAATCTGGAAGTAAATTGACCACTTATTACTGAAATATTATCAAATGAATACAAAAATGATGACGTCATTTTTTCAAAATCATTTTTTTGAGTTCATAGGCAAATATGAAGACGTTAGAACATGAGATCGGCAAAAATTCTACATGAATTCAAATCTACAACTCCCAGGCTTTCAGAATATGTAAAGAAATTGGGGGGTATCCGTGCATTCTGACGAGCTATGGCGGATTCTAGATAGGCATGTTTTTACCACTTTTTACATTAAAATTCACATTGACGTGCGCACGAATTTGAAAGTTTGACGCACGCGTGTTGCATTATGGAAGGTCGAAAAGGACTGTAAATAGGTGGGAATTGTCAAGAATAGTGTCAGGAAGACAAACTATGCGAAAAAACGGCGTTTTTACGTTATTTACGCGCTGCGCGCGCGCATAACGCGCGGACGGACGCGCACGGACGAAAAATTTTGAAATGCTTAAAATGTGCTGAACCGTACTCTAATTTGATTAAAAAGTGATTTTGAGCATTTCTAAATTTCGACGCGCGCGTACGTGCGCGTCATGACGCGTGCGCGGATTTTGATGACATTTTATGTTGACCCTTGACCTGAAGTTCATGTGTGTCAAATATGGTTCATTTTTGATGATTCGTTATGAAGATATGATCGATAATGTCATTTTACAAAATGGCGTCTGGATGACGTCATGATGACCTGATGATCTTGAAAAAGATTTTTGAGCTTGATCTCATAGGGCCTGATGACTGACGGAAATGTCATGAAAATTGACTGAAAACTTTTTGAGATTTCGTGGAAACAAGAAAGTGGGAGAAAAAAAAAAGACCAAGAAAGGCAATTCGTACGAATACAATAGGTGATCTGTCGACTACGACAGATCACCTAATAAATAATAATAAATAAAGAAAGAAAATTCTGACGAATATAAGAGGTGATCTGTCACTATGACAGATCACCTAATAAATAAATAAATAAAGAAAATTCTGACGAAATTAAGAGGTGATCTGTCAAATGACAGATCACCTAATAATAACTAGAATTTAATTCGTCATGAGGACGAATTAGGTGGTCTGTCTTTCAATTTGTACGATCATGATTGTAATGAGGATGATCATAATAATGGGGAAATACTAAACTGAAGATAGGATGTCAAGAATGCCATGAATGGAGATGCTTCTTGAGGACAGGAATGTAGCAAAATGTGTAACGGTCATTGTAAAATGATTATGGTGATGATGATAATGGTGATTATGATGATTATAATGATATAATGATGGCGATGATATAATAATAGCGATGATGATCATGACGGTGATGATAATAATGATGATGATACAGGATACTTGGGAGATTAACCCCATAGCTCTAATACAGGACAGGAAATCACAATTTCCATAGGGTTGTACACAAACTACTGCACACTACTTTCTAATAGACATAATACGGAAAATAAGGCAGTTTATTACATGATTTGTGATTTTTTATGTTACAATAGTCGAAGAGGATGGTAAAATGACAGGCAAAAAGAAGCAAAAAAAAAAAAAAAAAAAAAATCGGCCCCGGGGATCGAACCAGGTACCTTGACCATGGTAGTCATGTGCTTTACCGATAGACCAGAATATTTCCCATAGAGATAACACGTAAACGAAAACGGGATTCTCAAATCACATTTTGTACTGAAAAATTGGGCATGATCCCGACATCTGATCAAAAATTGGAGACCACATTTGTAAAAGCTTATAGTCTCAGCTACAACATATTAAAATCTGGAAGAAAATAGACCAAAAATAACTGAGATACTGCTCAGAGAACGATGTCATGTAGATTCATGATTCGAAAAAAAGTCATCTTCCATAGACATAACACGCAAATAGGGAAAATTCTGACATGGCGTCTTTAATTGAACATTTCAGTGTGATGACGTCATCCAAATGCAAAACAGTGGAGCGTTATGTTGTAGAGAATTGTCTCCGCTATAACATATCAAAATTTGGAAGAAAATCGACCACCTGTTACTGAAATATTATCAAAAGAATACAAAAATGATGACATAATTTTTTCAAAATCACTTTTTTGAGTTCATATGCAAATATGATGACGTTAGAACATGAGATCGGCAAAAATTCTACATGAATTCATATCTACAACTCACAGGCTTTCAGAATATGTAAAGAAATTGGGGGGTTTCCGCCCCTTCTTAGGAGCTATGGCGAATTCTAGATGGGCATGTTTTTACCACTTTTTGCATTAGAATGCCCTTTGACGTGCGCACAAATTTGAAAGTTTGACGCGCGCGTACGACATTATGGAAGGTCGATAATGACTGTCAATAGTTGGAAATTGTCAAGAATATTATCAGGAAGATGAAACATGCGAAAAACGGCGTTTTTATGTTCTCTACGCGCTGTGCGCGCGCATGACGCGCGCGCGGACGCGCACGGACAGGAAATTTTAAAATGCGTAAAATGTCCTGAACCATACCCTAATGTGATTAAAAAGTGATTTGGAGCATTTTTAAATTTTGACGCGCGCGTACGTGCGCGTCATGATGCGCGCACGGATTTTAATGACATTTTATGTTGACCCGTGACCTGAAGTTCATGTGTCTCAAATATGGTTTATTTTTGATGACTCGTTATGAAGATATGATTGATAATGTGATTTCACAAAATGGCGCCTGGATGACGTCACGATGACCTGATGACCTTGAAAAAGATCTTTCAGCTTGACCTTATATGACCTGATGACTGACAGGAATGTCATGAAAATGGACTGGAAAGTTTTTGAGATTTTGTGGAAACAAGAAAGTGCTAGAAAATAAAAATAAATAAATAAATAATAAAGAAAGAAAATTCTGACGAATAGGGGCACTTGATCTGATATGGTCTGATAATTGACAAAAATTTGATGAAAATTGATCGAGTTGATTTTGAGAAATTGTGTTCACAAGAAAGTGGTGGAAAAATAAAAATAAATAATAAATAATAAATAATAATAAAGAAAATTCTGACGAAATTAAGAGGTGGTCTGTCGACTACGACAGACCACCTAATAAAGAAAATTCTGACGAAATTAAGAGGTGATCTGTCAAATGACAGATCACCTAATAAATAATAATAATAAAGAAAATTCTGACGAAATTAAGAGGTGATCTGTCGATACCGACAGACCACCTAAAAAGATGCAAAATATTACAAATACTCTGAATATTAACAAAACAACTAATAAAAGGTTGATTAAAACACCGACAATTATCATTGCTGTTTAATTACTACCAGCATCAGTGTCAAAGAAAAGGGAGTATCATTTAACTTGACACGATTAAAAGGCTCTATCGCTACGAGTCGCGGAAATGTGAAACTGCGCTGAAAGAAGAGATTATGAGTGTACTGTATTATCCGGTACACAGGGAGCCAGAAAAACACAATAGTGTGACGTGACAAAAGATTACACCTATTACAAGCTGGCTGTACGCTTGCAACATTCTTAACGAAGAAAAGAGAAATAGCATTCTATACGGATCCAACAAATCCATTAGGCCTATACAAAGAAAAAGAAACAAACAAAAACCTATAGACAGGGATCCAGGAGGTCACAATAGCACACAGTGTGACTCATACCAATAAAGAACTGGCTATTCACTTGCGCTATAAATAAAGAACATAGATTCCGATTACTAAACCGGGTTCACTCTTTATAGCAAGTATACAAAAGGCTATATACAGAGAGGCAGGAGCACAATAGTGTGGTGCCACAAAAGATTATACCACTTAAATGGATACTGTCTGGAAATGCACTAGTATTCTTAATCTAGTGATATGCCTTTGGCAGGCACTACAGGTGTTACATGTATGTCATACCAGTGGTATTGTTGCTCTCAGTTGTTCTGGCTTTTGTATTAAGTTACAGACCAATTAGGTCATTATTTGCATGCCTTCTTTCAGGTGCATGCCTATTCAGTATTGTTGCATTCTAAAATGTGGCATTCTAAGTTACAGACCATTCAGGTCACAATTTGCATGCCTTCTTTCAGGTGCATGCATATATTTTAGTGTTGCAATGCATTCTAAGATGTGGGATTCTAAAATGTGTCTTAGAAGATAGGGGTAGTGGTATATAAAGAGTTGGGTGTGTCCGACTGAAAGGATAATTTTTGTGAGGGTTGTTTGACTGAGTAATGGAAAAGTACTCTGGTTGAGTTGCTATTACTTAGTATTGCATGGTCATGAAGATAGAAAAAACTTGAATTTAACATGGATGTTCTGCTGTATGGTTTGGCAACAAACTGATTTGAACATAATGTCATCATTCTTCTAGAAAATGATTATGTTTTCTGATATGGTCAATAAACATTTGAGTCAGTTAAGACGAACTGAACTGATCCTGTGTCCTTCTTTCACGTCTCGTTATAATTGGCGTAGTCGGCAGGATAAGTATTGACCTCTTCATGTCTGTTTTATTGGGAAACGAGCTGATGGAGCTGAAGTTCCTTGTGCATCGATCGAGCTGAATTACTACAGTATATCTGGGATGACCTGCTCCTTGGTATGACGACGGGTACTGGTGCGACGATTGATTTGCAGATGTTGAGAGGATTGTGCGATGGTGGCCTCCTGTTAATTGTCTACGGATCTGGAGCTACTGTTTGTGCATGAAGAATCGTGAAGTAAATATGTGAGTTTGATGTCGATGTCATGTATTCACCAGTTGCAGTTCTTCAAAGAGTTGGCATGAGAAGTGAGAAAGTATGCGGAGCGTGTTATGTTAGAGAATGGAAGTTATTTACAAGTTACTCGCCATTGCTTCTATACATGTGTCAGGAAAGAAATTTATCTGGCCAGATGGATTTTAAGGAAAAATCCAAAGGGTAATGACTTATAGGTCATTAAAAGTCAGTTATTTATTTCAGTAAGGTTTATGTATATCTTTTAGTTCAAGCCAAGTTTTTGAAATATTTAACATTCCTCTGGCTAGACATTCTTGTTAGTATTAAATTGAATAATTTATTCGTTCCTGCAGATGTTCACCTTTTCATTTACTGAAACATCCGCTGTAACATATTTTGCATTAATAGAAATTTCTCAGAAGGGTATAAGTAGGGATTGATTTTAGAGAATCAGGGAGAACACTTAAAACCAGTCAGAAACTATTGATCTCGGTCAAGGCAGCAAACGTTTACTCTGGGGGTTATCCACGTCGCGACGAGATGCAAGCTTCAGCTGCCATCCGATAGTCTTCATCTCGTCGAATGGGGGCTCGATCTCGTCCTGCTAGTTTCGCCGTCGGCTGAAGCGACATCGCTGGTCAAGGAGGGACTCTGGTTGGGAACGACGCTGTTGGTAGAGGCCGAGGAGCTGAAAGGACCGCCGGTAGGGCAGCGTCTGGCTGAGTGGCCGAGTCAGCGTGAACCAGAGAGCAGCCAAGTGACCCGGGCGAGCTGACGTCAATGGCAAGGGCAGCCGACACCCACGAGTTTGCACTAAGCCGAATCGTTCATTTTATTTAAGATAAGTTTGTTTATGTATAACTTATGTATAATTTGTTTATATACACAATGGAAATCCAACATTGAAAGCAAAAGAATACTAAGCATTAAATTGGAAATATAACTCTATACAATTTGTTTCCATTTCAGTTTATTTTGTGTCAAGTAGCAGCTAAAAAAAAAAAAAGTCACTCACGTGACAATTTTGGAGGTTCCACCGAGATCCACTGCTACTTAATATTTGATAAGAATTTGGATAAATCAAGTTACTGGTCCCCTTTCAATGATAAGTGTTCATATAGTTAAGTGGTTTCTCCCCAAGGTTAAGTCCTTGGTAATGCCTGTAAGCTAGGCCAATGCTTAGGCGGGTGTGCATTATGCACGGTGCTCATAGATTCCAGGATTGAATTTTGATAGGCTGAATCTTCTGATGTGGATTGGACAGGTGTTCCGCATGGTTAATTTGTATGCTCATTAGGAGATACATTCTAGTGTGCTTGCTAATAGGCACTAGGGGTTTGGCAGTTTCTGCCAGGTATTAAAGCTTTTGCTTTGTTTATGCGGATGCTTGGAGCCTAGATTGTGTTTTGAACGAATTGGAATCTATTTAGTCGTTATGGCTAGTATTGAGCAGATGAAACAATTTTCTACTTTAGGTAGGGACATGGGCCTTACTGGAGGCGATTTGAGTAGTTTCGTCTCTGAACGCTGTCAGGCGTTAGAACGAGAGAAAGCTCGAGAAAAAGAGCGTGAGCATGAACTGGAATTAGCGCAATTGCGTAAGGAAGGGGGTGATAATGTACCTCAGTTAGGTGGGATAAGGCTTGAAGTGGGTCGGTTTGACGATGCCCACGATAAGTTCGATGCTTACATTACAAAATTTGAAATGATAATGAAAAGTCAGAGAGTCTCTGATGACTTATGGGTATTACATCTAATCTCTAATCTTACAGGGAAAGCTCTAGATGTAGTAAATAGGATGGATGTAGATGATCGCCAGAAGTATACCACAGTTAAGAGTGAGCTAATGCAATACTATCATCTCACTGAGGAAGGGTATAGGCGTAATTTCAGATCAGTTAAGCCGTTGAACTTGGAACGCCCAAAACAGTTCGCTACGAGAATGAAGGCTCATTTTGATAAGTGGGTGGAAGCGGCTAAGATAGATAATAGTAGAGCTGCTCTTGAGGATTTAATATTACGAGAGCAATTTTTGATCGATTGCCCGAGAGAGGTTGCTAGGTTCATTAAGGAACGAAAGTGCATGAATTTTGAAGAGGCGGTTAAGTGTGCGGAAGTTTATGTTAGCGCTCATGGTCCTCATGCGTTCTTCAGCGGACAGAAATCCGAAAGGTTCAGATCAGATCCGAAGTCGGGTAATAGGATCCCTTCACCTAGTCAAATGGGAAAGAATAATCAGAAATCGGGCGAAGTTCAGTCTAGAGTAAGGAAGAGTGAAGGTAGTAAGCCTTTTCTAAAGAAAGGATGCTATATGTGTGGGAATCCCAATCATATGAAGAGGGAGTGTCCCATGTTGTCCAAGTCTATGGCGGCTCAGGGCATGATCGCTTTAGAGGGAAGAGTCCCTAAGGAAAGTGTTTCTCAAGAGGAGAGTGAATCGGGTGTTGTAAATCTGACAGCAGCCTGTATCGCTGTTGAGTCGGGGGTCGGTGATCGTGTGAGAGACGAAGTTGTTGAAGAGGTTGGAATGGCATACAGTGATATTGGGACGATGGTGGATGGCATGCCTGTTATGTCCGGGAGGTTGATGCCTGGGAATGTTCCCGTATCGGTGCTGCGTGATTCGGGTTGCACTACCTGTGTAGTGAAAGAGGCATTGGTTAGGCAGGATCAATTCACTGGTCGTCGTCAAGCAGTAAGGTTAATAGATCAAACGATTAGGTATTTCCCTTGGGCTAAGATAATTGTTGATTCGCCATATTTCGAAGGAGAGGTGAAGGCAGTGTGTATGCCGGATTGCTTGTGCGATGTAGTTATTGGTAATGTAAAAGGGGCTCGTGAACCAAAAGAGCCTAATTTCCATTGGGTCCCGAAGGGAGACGTAGAAGTCCCAGGTGTGGTAAGCCCAGGTGAAGAGAGAGAATGTTCAGGTGATTCGAAGACTAACGCTGAGGGCGTATTTCCAGAGGAAGTTGAGGTTCAGTTGAAAGCTGTTCAGACTCGTGCAGAAAAAGTGAAGGATTCTAAGCCTAGTAAGGGTTTGACTGTGGCCGACCCGGTTATCATTCGTTCGAGTGAGTTTCTGCAAGAGCAGAAAGATGATGTGTCATTGCGCCCGCTGTGGCAGAAGGTTGATAAGGTTGACAAGTCACAGTATAGATTTTTGTGTGAACAAGAGTTTCTGTTTAGACAGAAAAAGGATGCAAATAATCAAGGTATAGGTCCTAAATTCCTTGTAGCTCCCAAGCCTCGTAGGGAAGGGATAATGCGAGTCGCACATGATTCACTTTTAGGTGGACATTTGGGTATTAATAATACACTCTCTAAGATTAAGGCACAGTTTTTCTGGCCTGGGATGTCGGAAGATGTTGCCAATTTCTGCAGGTCATGTGATATTTGTCAAAAGACCATTGATAAGGGTCGAGTGTCTAAGGCTAGTCTTGGTCGAATCCCTCTTATTGGGGTTCCATTTCAGCGTATCGCCATAGATCTTTTGGGTCCATTTATGCCCTCTGCTCGTAAGCATACCCATATATTAACTATTGTGGATTATGCTACGAGGTATGTGGAGGCGATACCGTTAAAGTCGATATCGACCGTTGATGTGGCCGAGGCTCTTGTTTCCGTTTATAGCAGAGTTGGTATTCCCGCAGAAGTCATGTCAGACTTGGGTACTCAGTTTGTATCGGATTTGATGCATGAAGTTTGCAGGTTGTTGTCGGTCAAGCAATTGACCAGCTCTCGGTATCATCCCATGTGTAACGGCTTAGTCGAGCGTTACAATGCTGTTGTGAAATCGGCTTTGAAACGATTATGTTCCGAGGAACCGTCTCAATGGGATAGATATCTCCCGGCTCTATTGTTCGCTTTGCGAGAAGCACCAAGTTCTAGTTTGGGGTTTTCCCCGTTTGAACTTTTGTACGGGAGGCATGTCCGCGGACCGTTGGATGTCCTTAGAGAGTTATGGACTGCAGAAAAACTAGAACCCAATCTAAAGAGTGAATATGTGTACGTAATAGAATTGAGAGATAGACTGCTTAAATCTTGGCAAATTGCACAAGAGACCCTGAAGTATTCAGCGAAAAGGTACAAAGGGTACTATGATAGAAAAGCTAGGACGAGAAAGCTGAGTGTAGGTGATGATGTGCTCATTCTACTTCCTACCGAGCACAACAAATTGTTGGTGAGGTGGCAGGGTCCCTATAAAGTCGTAGGAGTCAAATATGACTATGATTATGTGATCGATGTTGACGGTGTGGCTAAAACGTATCACATCAATTTATTGAAGCGATACTATAGCCGGCCTGTGAGTGCACCAGTGGCTGGTTGCTTCGACGTCGATGACGATGAAGTCGTTGATCTCAAAGATGGGGTCGTAGATGTTGATGAGGTGACTGAAGTTGATTCCGATTGGGGAGACGAAATGCCTAGAATGCCGAATGCAATTCAAGGGGAGTTTGTAGACAAGGTAGTAATAGATGAGTCCTTAAGTGAGAATAAGAGAGATCAAGTACAAAAGATCCTCTGTGAATATCAAGATATATTCACTGATATCCCTAAGAAGGCAACTGTGTCTAAATGTGAAATCTTGTTGACAACTAATCAACCCATACGATCTCCACCTCACAGAGTACCTCAGGCTATGGAAAGGGAGATTGATAATGAAATCGATTCAATGCTTAAGTTAGGGGTAATTGAACCTTCCAACTCCCCATATGGTCATCCAATAGTGATCGTTAAGAAACCAGACGGCTCCAATCGATTCTGCGTGGACTTTAGGCGTTTGAATAAACTAACAGTCTTTGACCCAGAACCCATGTCAAACCCACAAGAATTGTTCGCTGCACTTGCCAAAAGTAAATATTTCACAAAGCTAGACTTAACAAAGGGCTATTGGCAAATCCCGATGCGCGATGAGGATAAAGCGAAAACTGCCTTCTTAACTCCAAAGGGGCAATATCAATTCAAATACATGCCTTTTGGACTTGTGACCGCCAGTGCCCAATTCACAAGAATGATGAGAAAAGTGTTGGAGGGAATGTCAAATGTTGTGAATTATATTGATGACATTTTAATTCACACAAGTACATGGGAAGAACATGTGCAGGTGTTGAATGAGGTCCTGAGTAGGTTACGGAAGGCTAATCTGGCAGCCAAGCCCTCTAAATGCACTATAGGTTCTCAGAACATAACATTTCTAGGGCATAGGATAGGAGATGGTGCAATCCTTACCAGCGATGTACTGACCCGTAAAGTACTCGAAGCCCCAAGACCACAAACTAAGAAGCAGGTTAGGTCGTTCCTCGGGCTCTGTGGCTATTATCGGGACTATATACCGAACTATGCAGACGTGGCCTTACCCTTAACAAATCTCACTCGTAAAAATACACCTAATAACGTTGAATGGGGTCCAAAAGAACAAGATTCATTTGTCGGGTTGAAAGAGTCTCTTGCAAAACCCCCTGTGTTAAGATTGCCAGACTTTGAGAAGACTTTCATGTTGAAGGTTGATGCGTCTGACGTTGGTATCGGAGCAGTACTAATGCAGGAGCATGATGGGGATGATTTTCCTTTGGCGTATGCCAGCAAGAAGCTCCTCCCTAGGGAACGGAGATATTCCACAGTAGAAAAGGAGTGTCTTGCTATTGTTTGGGCTGTCAAAAGATTTGACTATTATTTGTTTGGGAGAGTGTTTGAGATACATACTGACCACAAGCCCCTTACATATCTCCAAACAATGAAAATGACAAACAAGCGAATTATGAGATGGAGTATGTGCCTGCAGGAATATAGATTCCGCCTGGTATCCGTAAAAGGGTCAGAAAACAAAGCTGCTGATCTTATGAGCAGATTGCTGTAAATATTGACATTCAATCTTGAAGCATTAATTTGTTTTCCCTACACTAGACATATAACAAGCCAAAATCTAGACACAAATTTCATTATTGCTATTATTGCTTATTCATTTGTATGATCATAATGTATATGACAAATGCTTAAAGACATTTCTCATTTCTTTCAGAAACGCAAGAACCTGCAAGTCGCTGTTATAGGATTAAGTTCGCTGTGATAGGCTTAATATAGGAATTATGTTGTGTAGGGCTTAGTTGTAAATTAGCATAGGATAATTTAGGGCCAGTAGGCAGTAAAGTAAATGTACTTAAGATTCAAGCTGTAAATGATTGTATTTCCTAAAAATGAAATATGTTGGTTTAAAAAAAAAAAGCTGATATGCACACCATTATACTGGAATTGCTTTTATGATTAGTGTTCTCATAACGAGAGTACAATTCTTATAGGTTTGAATGTAAAAAAAAAAATATGTTCAGGAATAACAATATATACATGTATGAGATTTATAGAGAAAGTAAATATGTTCATATCGATGGAACATCGTTTAACAAGATGTGAAGTACTAGTGAACGAAGCATGAAGTACATTTCTAAAATGTGAAAGTAATTGATAAGAAACGATGCTTTGAATTTTATAATTCAACAAGGCAAATGTTCCAAAAGCTTATTTTATTCTCATTAACTATGTATAAAACAAAACGAAACAGATGAGATTGATACATGAAACTGTTCAAAGATATAGCTATTCAAAGTCAATTTTGGCAGAGATTTGAGGTAAAATGCAAACTGCTTACATTGTTCGTTCGTCTTCAAAAGAACAAGTAAAAGCAAAATATAGATTATTATGGATGAATTTTGCATATATATTACTGTTATTAATTTCATAAAATATTGATATCAATATCCTATGATAAACATGGTATTGGCAGTAAATTTCTTGATCGGATACAATTTGGATCCCCTTAATTATATCTTAAGGTGGGGGATATTGTCAGGAAAGAAATTTATTTGGCCAGATGGATTTTAAGGAAAAATCCAAAGGGTAATGACTTATAGGTCATTAAAAGTCAGTTATTTATTTCAGTAAGGTTTATGTATATCTTTTAGTTCAAGCCAAGTTTTTGAAATATTTAACATTCCTCTGGCTAGACATTCTTGTTAGTATTAAATTGAATAATTTATTCGTTCCTGCAGATGTTCACCTTTTCATTTACTGAAACATCCGCTGTAACATATTTTGCATTAATAGAAATTTCTCAGAAGGGTATAAGTAGGGATTGATTTTAGAGAATCAGGGAGAACACTTAAAACCAGTCAGAAACTATTGATCTCGGTCAAGGCAGCAAACGTTTACTCTGGGGGTTATCCACGTCGCGACGAGATGCAAGCTTCAGCTGCCATCCGATAGTCTTCATCTCGTCGAATGGGGGCTCGATCTCGTCCTGCTAGTTTCGCCGTCGGCTGAAGCGACATCGCTGGTCAAGGAGGGACTCTGGTTGGGAACGACGCTGTTGGTAGAGGCCGAGGAGCTGAAAGGACCGCCGGTAGGGCAGCGTCTGGCTGAGTGGCCGAGTCAGCGTGAACCAGAGAGCAGCCAAGTGACCCGGGCGAGCTGACGTCAATGGCAAGGGCAGCCGACACCCACGAGTTTGCACTAAGCCGAATCGTTCATTTTATTTAAGATAAGTTTGTTTATGTATAACTTATGTATAATTTGTTTATATACACAATGGAAATCCAACATTGAAAGCAAAAGAATACTAAGCATTAAATTGTAAATATAACTCTATACAATTTGTTTCCATTTCAGTTTATTCTGTGTCAAGTAGCAGCTAAAAAAAAAAAAAAAAAAAGTCACTCACGTGACAACATGACTTTGGCAGCCAGTCGAGTCGGGTATTCCAATGTAAGTGACTAATTTCTTCAAAGAACAGCGATACATGTAGTTCACATGTAACTTCAAGATTGACATCAACCAGCATCATGAAGTTAACGAGTCTGCGGTTTCAGTGACAGTAAGGAGTTAAGCAAGATTCCACCATATAGATATAATGTTGCAAACCTATTAAGTGGATGATAAAACTCTGACAGTGACAGTAGAACTTGTCTATCCTAATCTAAAGACAGTGATAATTCTTCTAAATTTGCAGACTGTACGCCTTGATTGTTTGATAATATGAAGTACTTTTATGTAGTATTGATACTGATTATTTTGTTTGAAGTGGTTCTAAGTTACAAAATGGCTGAAGAAACAGATGGTTTGGTGGAGAAGCTTATCTCTGGTCTTACTAATGTTTTGCAGGGTCAAGGGGGTAGAGTGACCCATTTACGTGCACCTAAATTACCAAGATTTTCTGGTAGATATTCTTCTGATAATCTTACTTTGTCTCAGTGGTTAGAAGAAGTAGATATTTATTGCGATCAGTGTGATATTCCAGTTAGTCAAAAGGCACAAGTGATTTTGAACCATTTAGATGGAGATGCACGTCAAGAGGTTAAGTGTCACTCTATCTCTTCTAATGATTTGGATTCTTTGTTAAATCTATTGAAGCGCCACTTTGGTTCTAAACAAACCACTCAGTTCCTCCAAAGGAGATTTCATGAGCGAGTGCAACATGAGGGGGAATCTTTGGATGAGTTTTCTAGGGCTCTAATGTGTATGTATGATGATATCATAAATGTGTCCCCAACTAGTGAACAGAAGGCATGTAAAAGCCTGAAGGATTCAGCTCTCATTGATAAATTTGTTGCGGGAGCACGCAGTCACAGCATACGCCTTGAACTTCGGCGCATACAGCTGGCAAATTCATGGAAAACATTTCTGGAAATTCGAGATTATGCTCTAGATTTATTGGATAGTTTTGATATTAGACCCAAGAGTACTGTAAAACAGGGAACAGTTTTTGAGGTGTCAGTTGATGATTGTTCTGAAGGGGCTAGTAGTATTAATTCCAGAGATGCTGGAAAAGATTTGATTACTCATTTGGTCCAACAGCAAGCTGCATTAGAACAATGTCTGCAGCAACAACAGGTTATTTTGGAACGTCAGCAAGAACAATTGTCAGAAATAATAGCACAAAAATCTCAACCAAGGCAGAATAGTATTCGTCACTGTTATCATTGTGGTAAGAAAGGTCACATTCGGGCAAAATGTTGGGAATTGCAGAAAGAGTTGCAGAGTAGAAATTATGATTTCCAGGCACCAGGTAATTTAAACGCCTATCCCCCTCTGTAGTGTTGGACCAAACTGTGGAGGGGAAAATCCAATCAGTCAATTCATGTATCAGTAATGTGCAGGGTAATACACATGGTCTGACACCTAATGAAATTTTAGATAAGTTGGTTAGAGAAAGCCCCAAAGCAGTAGTTTCTTTAGCTGGTGTTTCAGTGGAGTGTACTTTAGATACTGGGGCAGAAACATCATTGATTAGTTCATCATTTTATCATGATTTCTTGGCTGAAAATTTGAGTAATTTGGAGCCAGTGAAGATATGTGTACAACTTGTGGGTGCAAATGGTCTACAAATACCTATTGAAGGATATGTGGAAATTCCACTCTCTGTACAAAATCAGAGTATTGATGCCCATTTTTTGATCATTAATGATTCTGCTCAGGGGAAGGTTTTTGGTAATCGAAAGCGCAGCCCTGTGTTGTTGGGTTGTAATATGTTGTATAAATTGAAAGACTATGTTACTGAGTTCGATGGTCCAGATGCTGAAGCTTGGAATGTTACAATGCAATGGTTAGATCTTACAAAACCCCTAGATTTCAATCATAAGGAAGAGGTAAAACCAAAGAAAAGCATTTGTGTGAACGGTAGAACTGGTAGGAAGCCTATGGTCATTCATTCCAGACAGATGCAAACTGTAGTGTGTCAATTGAGAACCCCACCAAATGCTTTGAGAGACAAATTGGTTATAGTGGAAGGGAACCATGATGTAGGGGAGACTTGTATCATTTATGACACTTGCGAAATAAGTAATGGGAAGACAGTCTCAGTTCTTGTTGCAAATCTTGGGTCTTGGCCTTTAGTGATTCCTCCATATACCAAAATAGTAGATGTGATGGAAGTGTCAGCTTCTAATAAAATTGTAGTTGAGTCTCAGGATCATCATATCAGTGTTTCTGTTAGCAATGTACTTGTAGAGTCCCATGATGATGTTCCTGGTGGAGACTTGGGAGACAGTAACATGCCTACCCCTATTCATAATCAAGAAAGTTTAGCAACTGAAGTGTTCACGTTTAGTGATGGAAGTCAGTAATTCACTGCCTCCTGGTTTGGATTTGAAATCTTGTAAATTATATCCACATGAAAAAGAGCAAGTGGTACGGCTTATCCAAAAGCATGATGCAGTATTCTCCAAAGGTGATTTTGATGTTGGCTATTGTAATGAAGTGCCTCATAAGATAAAGACAACTGATGATCAGTCGGTTAATCAACCTTATCGAAGAATTCCTCCCCATTATGTGAAGGAAGTAAAGAACACTTTGCAACATTTGTTAGATCAAGGTATCATAGAACCTAGTACTAGCCCTTATGCAAGCCCTATAGTGCTTGTTAAGAAGAAAGATGGCAGCTTGCGCATCAGATCCTGTACTTAAGTATGTGTGGAAACGATGGGATCAAGGATGGAATCCTGGAGATGGGATTGCAGGTTCTGAGAAGGAACCACTAGAAGTTAAACGTTGGTTATGGCAATGGTCTAGAATTGTTGAGAAGAATGGAGTACTCTGTCGACATGTAAATGATCCTATGCATGGTGAAATTTGTCAGTATTTGTTACCAGAGTGTCTTCGTTCTCAAGTCTTAGAAGGAGCCCATGATGGGTGGGGGCATCAGGGAGTCACTAGGACCTTTTCCATTCTTAGGAGACGTGTCTATTGGCCAAGAATGGCCACATCAGTGCACAATCATGTTAGCCATTGTACACAGTGTATAGTAGCTAAGATATCACAACCCCGCACTAGAACTCCTATGAGACATTTGTTAGCCTTTCGGCCTTTAGAAGTCGTAGCAATAGACTTTGTCAAAGTTGATAGAGGACGAGGTGGTGTAGAGGATGTGTTGGTCGTTACCGATGTATTCACTAAATTCACGCAAGCCGTGCCGTGTAAAGACCAAAGTGCTGTAACTGTTGCAAAGGCTCTTAGGGACCAATGGTTCACGAAGTTTGGAATTCCGAGTAGAATTCACAGCGATCAAGGTCGTAATTTTGAGGGAGAAGTTGTGAAAGAGCTTTGCAAATTGTATGGAATTACAAAAACCCATACGTCCCCATATCATCCTGAAGGAAACGCTCAAGCCGAGCGTTTTAATCGGACTCTCTTTGGCTTGATAAAATCTCTGGATCATCAGATGAGACATAGATGGCCAGAGTTCTTATCTCATCTGGTGTTTGTGTACAACACAACACCACACTGCACTACTGGAATAGCTCCGTACACTTTAATGTTTGGTCGGGAACCACTCATACCTCTTGATCAAATTTTAGGTCGCACAGACTGTGATTGGAATCAGGAATTTGTAAAACAACAAGCTGAGCTCTTAGACCGTACTAATCAGATAGTTCAAGACAAAATCAAGCAGTCTGCACACCATAATAAAGTGTTGTGTGATGACAAGGCCCCATATTTTGGTAATGCTATTTCAATTGGTACCCAAGTACTTTTGAAGCGATGTGCATTTCCTGGCCGGCATAAAATTAAAGATGTGTATGAGAAAGACCGGTATGTTGTTGCGTGGCATAACAAAGAGAAAGATGTTTATGCTATCAGACCTGTCCGAGGGGGCAGTGAAAAGGTAGTTCATCGGCGATTGTTGCGAATTGACCCTGTAGTTCAACATGTTGACAAAATTGACGATTCTGAGACTGAGGAAGTGATGGCCTTGAGTAGAAATGATTCTGATTCTAGAAGTTATGTTGGTAAAGGCAAAGTAGGGGAGACCCCTTATAGTTCTTGTTTTAATCAGTCTGATGATTCAGACTCGGAAGAAATGTTAATTAGGAGGGGGTATAGATCAGAAAATAGAGAGCTAGGTGCTGATAAGGAAATAGCAGGAGAGATTCCTCGTGTTTCACCAATGCCAATGCCCGAGTTGTCTCCTACTCCTCTGCTTAGGCGAAGTACACGGAGCAACAGGGGTAGACATCCAAATCCGTTTCGACTGCCACAGTCTAGCCTTTGATATTGTTTCTTGATTGACACGCTACAGGTATGCATTTGAAAACAAGAAATAACTGTTCATAAGTGTGTTATGTTTATTGTATCAGAATCGTATATTCAACTATTAAAACTAATTCACTTCCGTGCATGCAGTTTAGGGATTGAATTTATACAAAGTTCTATAATGTTGATTGATCGTTGTTGTCCAATGATGTCATAGTACAGTATTGTGAGCTTATTTTTGGAATTTTGAGGAAAACCGCTTTAAGAGTTACAGCGCGATTTATTGCACAGTAATATATGAATCAATTTCCAGCACAAGTTCTGCTATGGTATTGATTCACGCAGTTTTCTTCATAAGATTTCACGTCTATAATATAGTAGCAATTATTCTGGTGATGAGAAATTGCTGTCAACCTTGTAAATTGACAATTAACCCTTTTTATGCATAATTGTTTGCTGTGTCATGCTTGTACCAAGTATTTGTACGCATGCAATCATTTTCTTATGACCAAAGTCTAAATTAGGTCAGTCTGCTGATCTTTTACTAATGTTCTGTTTCAAGATTTTGATGTGATGGATTATAAAGCTTATAAAGATGTTCCGTAAAGGATCTCAGTTTATATAAGTGACAATGTTAAAAGTTATGAAATTGATCATCATTAATGAATTTAATCTCCAGGAGGAGATTAGTAAAGTAGGGGAGAGTTGTAGTGATATGCCTTTGGCAGGCACTACAGGTGTTACATGTATGTCATACCAGTGGTATTGTTGCTCTCAGTTGTTCTGGCTTTTGTATTAAGTTACAGACCAATTAGGTCATAATTTGCATGCCTTCTTTCAGGTGCATGCATATATTTCAGTATTGTAATGCATTCTAAGATGTGGCATTCTAGTTGCAGACCATTCAGGTCACAATTTGCATGCCTTCTTTCAGGTGCATGCATATATTTTAGTGTTGCAATGCATTCTAAGATGTGGGATTCTAAAATGTGTCTTAGAAGATAGGGGTAGTGGTATATAAAGAGTTGGGTGTGTCCGACTGAAAGGATAATTTTTGTGAGGGTTGTTTGACTGAGTAATGGAAAAGTACTCTGGTTGAGTTGCTATTACTTAGTATTGTATGGTCATGAAGATAGAAAAAACTTGAATTTAACATGGATGTTCTGCTGCATGGTTTGGCAACAAACTGATTTGAACATAATGTCATCATTCTTCTAGAAAATGATTATGTTTTCTGATATGGTCAATAAACATTTGAGTCAGTTAAGACGAACTGAACTGATCCTGCGTCCTTTTTTCACGTCTCGTTATATTAACGAAGAAAAAAAGAGTAACTACATATACATCAGAGACTATTAAGATATAGTTTCCAAGAAGAGTGCTATATGACAAGAAATACAGTTTAAAGAGCGCATTATTCAGGCTTAATCCGCTTCAAATGAGATGCATTTGTTAGAGTCACACGGCGATCGTCGCACGTTAGCACTTTTATACGTCCATCTTGAGTCCATATGCGCTTGATGTCATTTTTAAGTTTTGTCTTGATTTCCCAAAACAGGTCTGTTCTCACTTTTGTTAGACTCTCCTGGATGTATATTAATTGAAGATCCTTGCTGGCCACGTAATGTTCTTCCTGGTAGACACGATCACGGACGTTGTAGTTCGTGAACTTAACGATAATGCCCCGGGGTCTAGTTTTGTCCTTCGATTTCATGGCCCCAAGTCGATGGGTCCTGTCGAGGTCGCCGACTTCCAGATCGATCTTGAGCTTCTCCTTACACATCTCTCTCACGATCTCGTCCGTGCTTTCACCTTCATTTTCATGGAAAATTAAACAATTCCTTCTGGAGTACTGCTCCTTATCGTCCTGTTGGTTTTTGATCTAGCAAAGTTCCTTTTGTAGCCCAGCAATCTTGTCGTCTCTCGACGATAATTCAAATTCAAGGTCCTTTTTCATGATTTCAGTAACTTTTTGTGCAATAACGTTGGTCAGTTCATTGATCAAAGTGTCCTTGATTTTTTCCACAAGCGAATTCACCAATTCACTGTTTATATCCAGCACTTTGCGAATCTCATCACGAACGTTCTCCGATACATCAGTCGATGATGAACGTGTTGTACGTTTCGCGTCTTTCGTCGACATGACTAAATACAAGCGGTGATTCGAACGCGGTAAAGTTGCGCAAATCCAAATTCAGCTTCTCCCAAAGTTCCAAATAAAGATATCAGAGGTAGTAATTAAAATCAGCCATATACTCACATGTCAGAGTGTTTAGCAAAATTATCACATTATTTTCATGGCTTCAGTATGGATATTAAAGGCATATTCGGTGCGAATATGTAATCAAAGTTCAGAGCAACAACGAGACACGTCTGTACGCCATGACGTTCAACAGTAACACAGTGGTTCAGTATCACGTGTATATAAAAGTTAACAACACAGGTAGTGGCACAGAAGAAGGCATGTTGCCATATCTTGTCTAAGGGATGGTTTCATGCCGTTTCCCCAAATGTTTCATAATTCTGAAGGTTCGCTGATCCGATTGTCTGATCCAGAGGGTCCTCATTTGGCCGGTTCGCAATTTCGAAAATAATTTAGGTTTTTTTTCGGAATTAAGAAACTGCTGAATTTTTAATCTTATTTAATTTTCAGTATTTTGAATTTTGGTATAAACGAACCTTCAAAATAACGAATCTTTACAATAATGCACTTTCTGAGTATTAAATGCACCCGTTCGTAATTACTTATCAAATTTCCATTTTCTAAATTGTGAACTATTGTTTCAGAATTATGAACCATTCTGGAGAACATTAGGAAAACGATCCTCCCCCCCCCCCCCCCCAACTCCCCCCAAAACCCCCCAAGCAACAACCCAGTGTTATTTACCTGGATCAACAGCCACAGAAAGTCCTGTGAAAACCATCATGAAGAAGGCAATCTGTTTATAAAACTCCATTTTGGGGTGATCATTTCATAGACGACGACCTTTACATTTCCACAGCCAGACAAGGAAGAGTATCTGTTACAAACTAATGCTGAAATATATTAATTGAGTAACGGTGAAACATGCATTCCGTTTTTTATCTAACAGGATACTTCTTTTCCGCCCGGTTGTAGCTCGCATCTGTTTTGTGGATTATCTGACATTTACCAATTCAACCAATAACTAAATGAACGTATTCAGTTTGTAATGTTTTGAATCCCTAGCGACTTGAAGGAAGAATAAATGAGTTTTATCGGCAAGCAACATTCAAGCCTGTCTTGTCTCGTGATTTGGAGTTAAATCTGTCTAGTTTGTAAAAGGTTTTGATGTCCTTGAAAAAGTTAAAGTATGACAGACAGGAGTTTGAATTGAGTTGGATGTAACAGTAGATAGATAGTTCCTTATTCATAATCAACCGACTGAAAGGTGATTACGTGTATTTTATTAACATTCAATACCGCAAGTATTCACGTAACATTCTTGTTACTTCCTGATCACTTAAACATTATGAAAATGTAGGAAGGTAATTTCTTTTTTTTCGGGGGGATATAGGAGTTCTGTCTCTCTGTGAGTGGATAGAAAACTAATTTTAAAACTTCAACGCCAGCCTATATCCACCACTGTTAAATAATTTCCATGACAATATAACATTAAACCATCGTCTAAAAGGGTCGTGTAGTCATAATAATGTCACATATCCCTGCCTTGATATCGTCATTCTTTCGATATTTTATTACTGTTTTACAATTGATCATGTATTCCTATCTTTCGTTCATCATAGTAACGTTTCCCTTTATTTCTTTCTCTCTTATTTTCTTTTTTTCTTTATTTTTTTTCTTTCGTTTTTCTTGCTTATAAACATACCTTTATTTTCTTCCTAAGTGTCACCTTCATTTAGCGGATGAACAGGGGGACGGCCAATGCCTCTTGTCCCCCTGGCTACCATGGCTATTTCTTTGTGGATATTGCTTTTCAAGTTTGCTTGCATGATTGAAGGTTGGTAAATAGTGATAAAAGCACTAGTCAAGAAATCCTAGACTTTGGTGTTTAATTTTCTATGCGGTTGGTCACATTGTGTTTTGGAATTCAATTGAAACATTAGCTACGTTCATACGAGACTTGTAGTTTCGAATCTTTAATTTAAAGGGAAATTAACCTCAGCGTATGAATTAGCTTATTTTGAATGGTGTAGTATATGCCTCTTATTTGATACATGCAATTTCATGTAAAAACACAGGATATAGATATAAATCACTATTTTCCAGCCAAGTTATCGTCTGCTAGCAATAATAAGGGGGCTGCCATTACTTTATGTGTACACGAACATATTTTTCATCCCAAGTAAAATTTCCTTCATCGTTAACTTGTAATTGATTTTTAGAGGACAAATATATATTAGATAAAGTCACATATTCTGAAATGTAAGTTTAGTTTTATATATTTTTTAAAAGGTCTTAATTTGTTCATAAAAAATATACTTCATAAAAAATATACGTCAAGGACGGAGAATTGACGTCAAGGACGGAGACAATCGTAACAATACCAAAACAAAGCGAGGAATCTGCTTTACAGGATGGCTATTAGAACTCATGGGTCGTCAATTATCTAGGCCCATGGCCAATAACAATCGTAATACAATCAGAACAAAGCGACGTATCTGTTGTAAAGGTAGGCTATTATCAATGCATATGGTACCTAATGATCCGTGTCATGCACAAAATGGCAGCCTCCATGGAAAGACGTAGCAGACAATAGGTGCATCTAGAATATCACGTGGGGTTAATTGTCCTTTAACGAAACAACGGCTCACTAAAAACGACAAGGGTCCACACGGGCTCTAAACAACGACGCTCGTTGTTCTGAGACTACAAGTTAACCGTTAGTCATTAACATGAGCAGAGAGGTCATCATTATCAACGAGATTGCTAAACTTTACAGTTTATTCTGTCCTCATAGTCCGTAACTACGAGGAGGACCACCTGCTGCTCGTGGTTTCGGCATTAACCACATGCTCGCTTGTGGTTCTGGAACTACAAGTAAACTTAAATTTTCGAAACTACAGGTCCGTTCATACGGTATGAAACTACAAGATAACTACAAAATAAGTTAACGTTTTGAAACTACAAAATAACTTAACGTTTTGAAACTATAAGCGGAACTTAAAGTTTAGCTCCCTTCGTGTGAACCAGACTATTGTCGGTTTCATGGTACTGTTCAAGCCCACTTGCTTGAAGGTCGGTAAATAGGGATACAAGTACATGTATTCCGATAACACAGTGCGTATTTTTTAATGCAGTGTTGCCTTATGCCGATACTTTTTTTTTTTACTTTTTTCATATCAAGAGCGACTTTCTTTAACATTTGCTCAAGCCCACTTGTGTGAATATCACGAAATTGGAATTAATGCATACTCAATCATCTACCTTTTACATCTACATTTTCCTGCATCTACTATCAATGGTCTGTATTTAAAGGCCAAGTCCACCCTAATCTCAAGTTGATTTGAATAAACAGAGTAAAATTAAACAAGCATAACAGTAAGAAATTTACTGAAATCGGATGTAAAATAACACAGTTATGGCATTTTGAAGTTTTGCATTATTTCATGAAACAGTGATATGCATAGCATGGGCGGTATGCAAATGAGTGAACCAATGATGTCATGCACTCACTTTTCCTTATGTATTTTATTATATGAAATATCATATATTTCATTTTTTTGCTTCAATAATGTAAAACATGGTTTGACTCCATATGGAACATGTAAAATCATCATTATTGTAACTTATTTTCATACAAGGAAGGGATTCTTTATTATCACATCTATAAAAATTGAAATATTTGAAATTTCATATAATATTTTTACTGTTATGCTTGTTTAATTTTACTCTGTTTATTCAAATCAACTTGATATTGAGGTGGACTTGGCCTTTAACTTAAACGATTTAGTATAGGATTGTTATGAAACTTTGCTTCTTGCCAGGTATCCTGTGTGCGATTGGTTTGTATTCGACATAGTTATGTATGTAAGACATATCATATTTGTTTACTCTTTCATGAAAATAGACAAGAAACAAGCCCCCTAAAATATATAGTAATGACAGCAGAAAAAATGAGATATTAGTTATGTTCACACGTAGTACATAGCATCGATGCTATGTTAGCATTGATGCTATGTAAGTTTCAAAAATATTTCCAGTACGTTCAGACAGGCCGTGATCGACTTGCTTCTATCACCCACCCGTGACTATTCATCGCTCACCCGCTGCCAAAACAATAATTACTGCGCCACACAGAGTGACCCGAGTATAATTGGTATGCATGGTCACACGCGCGGAAGTTATATGTCTTCATAAATCAACATAATAACACAATAACAATTCATTTGTAATATCGATAATACAATCAAGTAGCAAATACATGTGTTATAATACTTAATTTTAAATAAACCTTGTACATGTAAAAATTGACTGAACTCCAATCTTATGCCAAAATAAAACACATGCATGCACACTATATTCTCTGGTAAGCACATGTAAATCAATATCTAAAGACCACATCATACTTTAGTTAGGTCTGATTCTGAAAGAGCAGATTCTCAGCTTTAAAATGATATATAACTCATTGGATGTTCATAACTCAATGTACAAAGAGAAGAATGCACAGTCCCTCATAATGTTACTTCTTAATAAGGGTTTAAAGTTTGCAGTCTATTGAAGCACTCTGACTTGCAAAGTGTTGTGCTAAGGTGACAAATGGAGGATTAGAACTCAATGAAAATTTCTATGAAGGGATTATCAGATTGTCCTAAAACTTGGCATACTACATAGACATATCCTGTTTATCATAGTGCAAGTGCAAGAACTTACTTATTTATGGGAGATTAAAATGAGACAAGTATTCAGGGTCGTGAAAAAGAAAAGTAATACAACAAAATCCAGAGAAGACACACATAAGTCTGATAAAAAGCTGGCAAAAATACCACTTCTAGATTGTTTGGTGCCTCCACATTTTAGATTACTTAGAAAAAAGTATACTCTTTCAGGAAATACCCAAAACTAAAATTTGACCATGCATGCCAACCAAAACACATTGATTGATCTCTAACTGAAAATCACACATTATATTATAGCACCACATGAAACAGATAGAATTATAATAGCAGCGAGTGAAGATAGCAGCGATTGCGCTCACACGACAAATAGTCACAAGCGCGGTGGGTGGTCTACCGCAAAGCGTCGATGCTTTGTCGCTGGATCCTGAGATTTACTCCTGCTAAACTCGCTGCAAGAATAGTTTGGAAACTCGCTTCTATCTCGTGACTATCTGCGTTCAGACAGCGTTTGGTCTCGACACTATCTGGTCTTCACCAAAATAGCATCGACACCTCGATAGCATCGATGCTATCGCTCTACGGGTGAACGTACCTATTGATGTTTTAATGGCGATTTGCCATCGATAATTGGATGGCGAAAATGTTTTGACGGAAATGCTCGTAATTAAACGGTGACGTCGAGTTTAGTGAGGGCAGCAGACTTTATCCAGCATCAGAGTGGACGGCTCTGTACCACTGAGCTCTACCCGAGGTCAGTGCTCAGTACCAGTGCAGTAATAATAATAATTCAACACTGTGAAGTCTTTTCCACGAATTCACTGCAAAATCAGGCAAAGCAAGTGTATCCTTACGAATTCTAGAGGCGATTTAAGGTGACATTTAGTATAATGTCTTTTTTAAGCCAAATTATATTGTCAGGATTATGTAAACACACCCATTGTTCATTTGCACCTTGGAAGCTCCCTATTATGCCTTGTCAAACAGGCGCAGATGGACAATTGGTGTGTTTACATAGAATCCTGACATTATAATTTGACTACTTTTGAGACGGCAATACAATTTTCACAATTTAATAACGAATTAATGAAGTGAGCATTTGACACCAACTTGCACCCCAAGGAAGTTACAATACTCAAGATTGCAATATGTAAATTTGATTTGAATTTAATTACACACATTAGAGTTATTAAGGTTACAATACCAACAAGGGTTTTTTTCTCTTTTCTCTACATTCAGAGCATTTTGGCAAGCAAAGCATGGCTTAAGGACACTTTGGTGTGTTTTTTTCAGGGGCGTGTTACACCCCCTTCCCGATGGAAATTTTGGTCAGTTTTTATAGTTTTGTAATGTACACCCAAGCATCTTTCTTCTGACAAAGTGTGGTCTATGGGATTTAAGAGGAACAATTTCCCCCATTTATTATGGGCGGTCTGAAAACCCACCTCGACTGAAAATTTTGTCAGTTTTTGTGTTTTGGTAATGTGTAGTCATACACCTTCCTTCTGACAAAGTTTGGTGCATATGTTAGATGGGTTGAAACGGACCCGACTTTGGGGCCATTTGGGGGAGGGGGTGGGGCTCTGGGGGCCAAACGCAGCGCCTTCGTTCGAGCTGACAAGCTTTTTGTGAATGACATGGATGTACTAAGTAACTTTAAGGGGTCAAATATCATACGTAAAATGGGGTGCCTATTCGGGGCAGGCTCCTGGCCTTGTAGTGTCGCGTATGCGAGAGCGGTTATAGGATAAATCACGGAGCTCCAATTTGTTCACTTTCATGTACAATCTCAGTCTATGGGAGGGAACTATTCGGAGCTCTATGAAATGACTGACCAATCAGGAGCAACTTCTGGTGACGTTAGCATGACGTTTAATACTATCTCCCTTAATTAGCTTTGTAATATCTCATGGTTACAGGTATAAGGATGTATTGTAATTATTTGCTGTTGGTATATCAAGCAAGTCAAACATGTCAAACAAACACGTTATCCAGATATCAAGATAATGATTGCGGCTGTACGGCACCAATTATTTTCACATAGGGTCATGTACTAACAATGAATTGAATTGCTGACATAACCTTTCGACTTAAACACACACCACACATACACTCAAACCAGCAAATTTGAAATATCCTCGTCTTACTTACACAGTATTAAAATGTAGTTGACTAAGTTGAGAAATAATTTTGTTTCAATTGCTGGTATTAAATATACAGGGTCGGAAAAAAGTTTGGAATATTTTTATTCCAAGAATTATTTCTTGTCTTAAACATATCCCTCATCATTTTAAGTTCTTCTCTGATGTTCAAATAAAAGATATGTGTCCCTTTTTAACTTTAAAAGCACAACATTAAAAATCAGGCTTATCACACAGTGCAGAGGTCCACTTGGAATTCGGAAGCGTATATTTGCTGTTTTTGCAAATGTCTAACGAAAAAGTTAAATAATCAGATAGGTCCACTTGGAATTCGGAAGCGTATATTTGCTGTTTTTGCAAATGTCTAACGAAAAAGTTAGATAATCAGAACTGCACGTAGCTTTTTCAGAATTCCACGTGAAGTACAGAAATGTATAACAAGATGTTCAACCACAAATAGAGCAAATCTGACAACATGTGGTTCATTGGATAGCCATTGTAACATGTTTAACAATATTACGTAATCTTTGGTACAAGATGGAACAGTAGACTTCATTCAACACAGTTAATCCGATTTGGATGAATTATTCATCACAATATAGTAGAAACTAGCATTTAAAATCAGACATACTCATCGCCAAAAAAATATTCCAAACTTTTTTCCAACCCTGTAATCAGTCAATTACACGGGTCTCGGCACCCCCTTTTCTCTCTCTCTCTCTCTATTTATCTCTCTCTCTGTGTTTCTCTCTCTTTCTCTCTTTCTAAGTCCTTTTATCTTTCTGGTTTTAATGCCATTTATTGACACTGCATAATTATACTTTTGCTGGATCTGGATCTAACACCTGTAATGATTCAAATTAATTTATGTAAAATGAATATGGAGAAACTGGTACCACTTTCTTGTTTTAAATTCTATTGCCCGAATTCACAAAGGATGTTTAAACTATGGGTAAGGTTTAAACCTCTGTTAGCGTACTAAAATAAAAGCACATTGCCCATTCGAGCGCTCAAAGAAAATATATGATTGGATCGGATTCCGAGCGCACGTACGTTTAAACTATAGTTTAAATCAAACCTCCTTTGTGAATTGGGGCCAATATGTTTTGTTTAATCCATATCCTGATCAGTAATAATCTATGTACAAGATGATGCCAGGTATAAAATAATCATACAAAACAGGCAAATAACATTGATGGTTGTATATAAAATAATGTATTTGAAGTTTTTTGTCATCATCAACATGAATGACAACTTGTGCAATAATAAAAGAGAAGCTATATTAACAGTATCTTCTACCAAGGTACCTGAATATGGCACACACACCGATATTATACACGATCTGTGGAAGTTATCATCACCACAGATCGGGAAATTGGAAATAGCCTCATAATTCTGATTCATCAGTGTAGACATTTGTGTTGATCTATCTATGATGATTGGATGATCGGGGGTATTGGGGTAGGATTTTCATGATATTTGACAAAATGATCTTTAAAGGATACGGCTGTATACATTTCGTGAATATTTAATACCGACAGAAGGAGAACTATGTGAGCAAGGAATTCGCATTTCCTCTTTAATTTATGTCATTTACATTCGTATATCGAAAATGACAAAATGAAAATTGAATGTCTAAATTAGACTGTAAATTCTAAATTCTAAAACTTACATACAAAATTCAACAATTAAAATGCGTCGAGGCCTACGTGAAAGGCATCCAAATATATTTTCCATTTCAATTATAAAAAACATAATTTCAAACAATACAAACATAACTATCATGGTATTACAAAAAAAACAACCATCAACCTCTAAAAACTAAGGTAGGCTTATACATTATAATTACATTCAACACACACACCCCCAAAATACGTTGTGGTAAACTAATTCCGGAATTAACCACATGCCAATGTTCACACTGCGGGTTACACTTTAGGGGCATTATCACCAAATGAATTCCGTCAATTGATCCAAACAGGAAATGGTTTGCTGATATATATGTTTATCGCCATCTCTGTTTATTTGTATTAAACCGCTTTTGAGTAATCAAACGTAATAGTAGGGCAAAATTATTTCTGTAATGAATGTTGGTAGTATTTTTTTTACCCCCCCAAAAAAAAAAAAAATAAATAAATAAAAATAAAATAATAATAATAATAATAATAATTATAAAAAATAAATAAATAAAAATAAAAAGTAAATGAATAAATAAATTTAAAAAAAATAAAAATAAATTAATTAAAAAATAAATACTGCATGACATCTAAGTACATATTGGTAAATTAAGCCCATACAAAATACCCCCTAAAAAACACCATATCAAATGTTATAGAAAATAAAATGATATAATCAAGGCAACGACAGTAATCATATAATGGACATTCAATAACACATATGACAAATATAATGGTATTTTGATAACAACAATAATGAGAAACAAATGTGCATTTATACACAACAAAACGCCACGCTGCTACTCACAGATATCAGTGATACTTGAATAAACCATGTAAACAACAAAGATATAATGATCCTAAATATGTTTGACCATGATAGAAAAAAACGACAAATAGTTCCAGGAAAACCACTTAGCATGTACCATACAAGGGTTATAACGAAGAAATAGGCAATGAATGAAAGTCACATGTGCATACTTGCATAAAAAAGAAAACCAACAACCATAAAACTGGGTATATAAAAAATGCTAAAAAGATTCACCTAGCAGGAAGCCTTGCTTCTGTTCCCTGTCAAAGGCAGTATCAATAATCATAATAATAATAATAATAAACATTTATAACGCGCCATCTACTATTACTACTACTATTACCCTGGCTTTAGCCGAGATGCCCTAAGGCGCTAAAAGCATTCAAGGAATAAATTCCTACCAGGTACCCATTTACTACAAATTACGACCTAGCTCTTGTTCATACTTGGACGCGTTATTTTGAATGCAGGTCAACTCACCTGTATATGTAGGGCACCATCATGTTATTATTCCAATTTACAATTTTGAACCTAGCCTGGGTTAAGAAGTTTTTACTGACCAGGAATTGAATAACAACATTGGACTACACCCAGAAACAGATATGTGTTAAGAGGATACTATTGATCTCAGTAATGGGGGGTATGATATTATTTCAGTCGTTTTATTTGATCCAAAAAAAAAATTAATGCAGGATTGTGTTCAATAACTTTTATTTCATAAGTAGGTATAATTTTTAAAGTATAATAGCACGAAATGGGCCGAAAATTAGGAGAATTGTTTAACCATACGGATGTTTTGTTTTCACTATTAATTGTCCAAATGCTTTTTACTGTGCAAATTTCTACAGTCATAGATACGGCATTATTTCACTTGTTAACAAGCGCGTACAAGGCGTTACCTCTGACCTTATGATAGCTTACGTTATTAGGTCGACCATCTTCTTCATTGCTCTCATTCAAATCCTCATGATTTGGCATGTTCGTCCCGTCTCCACGCAAAGGAGTGTCTGCATGGTCATCTGATGGCGCCGAATCTTGTTTTCTGTAGTCTGGTCCCTCGTAGAGAGGATTGGTGACAAGGGACTCGGATGTATCATCCTTAACTTCTGTGGGCACGGCACCCCCGCTCTCATATACAGGTTTCCCAACAAGGTCGCCGTCCATGATGCTGCCCTCGTTCTGCACTTTGAAAGCATCTGCAGCAGATGGAGAGGACGAGCTGGTCTTCAGTTTCCCATTGACGCTCCCATCACTACTCATCCCTTGTTTGTTTTTTCCTGGGTAGTCTCGTAAATCTGCGTAGTACTCGATGTCTGGTTTGGAACTTTTGGCTTGGTTTGATTTTCTTATGATTTGAAGAAACATGTAAAAGGAAGAGAAAAAAACATAAGGCACACCTGGTTTAAATCTAGACCATTTTAGTTCAAAGTTGCAGGATTCCCAGACCTCTTCGTGTGGAAGGGGTTGGAGGGGTAAGAACATCTCCGTAAACACTTTACATGCTATACATCAGGTTGACTCGGCTCTATCAATAGGCTGGTTATTACAAAGCTCGTTTTTCTGTTTTGTTTTGTTTATCTATTTATTTATTTTTTTTAGTTATAACATCGAGGTATATTCAAGGAGATGTGACTTATTCTAGCTGTACCATCAGCGGTGCAGCCATCTCTCTGCCACGTCTTGCTGTCACGTCTTTCTGATAATTACGTCAAGGACTAGTTCCTGGACGTAAGATACGTGTCTGTAAAAACAGAATAACACAATGTGCTCGGGGGGGGGGGGGGGGCACCAACCACTTTACTCTCCTTTTTTGAAAATGTGTCTATTTGTCTAATGCTATTATGCAATATCATAATAATAATACTGTGTAGACCCTCCACAACGCGTTCTAATTAAGAATATTTAATATCTATTTAATATCATTTAATATCTAAAATTTGTCTAATATTTTATACCTAATTCTGATTCTGATTCAGCATTTTAATTTAAAAGTTGTCCAATCATTTATACCTAATGATTTATAATTTGTACCTATCTATTACTGGTAGACCCTCCACCACGCGTTCGTTGACTCCTTTGCATGTAGTTCCACTGGTCATAGCGCGAAACCTCTCAGCCCTGCACATGATTACAATGTTTCATCATCATCTTCTTCTTCTTTCCCTTCTGCTTCTTCTTTTTCCCCTTCTTCTTCTTCTTCTACTTCTTCTTCGTCTTCTTCTTCCTATTCTATGTCTTTTCTATTATTGCATAGCGATATTCTTACTTTTCGCTACCCGAACACATCCTTTAATACTTATTACCTTTGAAAAAGAAATATTAAGGAAATAAAAAATCAAGCATACACTTTTGAGCTTACCTTCGTCGATAGCCCAAAACCACTATGAGAACAAGCAGGGTGATAACGAGCAAGACAGCAATAGTGGCTACCACAGGAATGAGCCATGGCTTTCCCCCTCTCTGTGGTGAAGGTGTACCTGGAAAGAATTTATCAACGAAAATAACAGTGCAGTGACCTTGGTTTTTTTTTCTAGCAGGGAGCGAACAACAATAGTGCAACGGGGAAATCCGTTCAATACAAACGTAAATCCTATTTCATAATTATGAGACATCAAAGCTTAGCAAGTATCATTCACAACTTTCAAATAATCAGAATAACAAATTCTTGAAAGTGATTCGTAATTATTGTAAAACCAAAATAGTTATTTGTGCCACAACAACAGCAACATTTTTTTATTAAATCAATACTACCTAATATGTGATGTGAATTCACATGATCAAAAATGTGTTTTCATTTTAGCCGTCATATAATTATTTACCTTCTTTAGTGGTCGATTTTTCTTTGGTGGGCCTTGTCCCATCGGTCACCATTTCAGTTGATGTTTGAATTCCTTTAAAGAATAGATATTTGTTTCATTATTTTACTCCATTATTGATATTTTTCAAAACCTATCATCTTCAGAACTGCACTCACTGATAAATAGGGCGTCACCACATACGTGCTTGTAAATCAAACTAATTTTCATTCTCTTATGCAATTCGTTTTAATTTTGTTGTCATTAATTTGAGACCTGTGTGCACACAGTTCAAAATGTTTTTCCTTAATTTACTTTGTCCGTAAGTAACAATACAATTACTGTTTTTACAATTTTACTTTTTTTCACAATGATAATACTGAATACTCAAGTAGATCTGAAAGATAATGCAGAACTTAACAAAGCAAACCAAATCCGATGGTCAATTCGAATCCACTGATGTATACTCAAACCCGGTTTAATAATACAATAATAATAATAACACATGTGATTTATAAGGCGCCAAATCCATTTAAACTTAAATGCTCAAGGCGCACAGGTGAAAGGAGAGAAAATGAAGAGACAAATTAACAAATTATCCATATACAGAATTTTACAAGTATGTCTTAAGTTTGGCTTTAAATACTTCAATAGAATTGGTTTCGCGGATCTCTCGAGGTAGAGAGTTCCACAGTGAGGGCCCAGCATGAAAAAAAAAAATCTTTCCCCCCACTTAGTAGTGCATTTGGGAACAAAGAGAAATCCTGAGTTTTGGGAACGTAATAGTCTTGATTGGGTGTATCTATTAATTAGAGTAATATTGTATTGAGGAGCAGAACCATGAACACAATGAGATTTTCTTCACATTACTTCTCGTTATAGATCTACGATTCCCATATCTTCAATAGACCTGGATGGCACAATCGTTCAAACAACTGAAACTTGTAGAAATTTAGGTGTAATTTTTGATAATAAGTTTAAACTAGACAATTTTGTTAGAAAGAAATGCCGATCTGCATCATTTGCTCTTCATAGAATTGGAAGAATCCGCTCTTTCATAGACAAAAACACAGCAGAACGTTTAGTTCATGCTTTTGTAATGTGTCACATAGATTATTGCAATAGTTTACTGCAAGGGTTACCAGTTCGGCAAATACAAAGATTACAAATTATCCAAAACTCGGCTGCTCGGTTAGTGTCCTGCTCCAGAAAAACACCAATCAATATCTTCTATCTGACAGAAATTACACTGGCCCGTATAACATATCTAATTGAATTACTTAACTTATACAAACCTGAAAGAAATTTACGTTCTAGTAAGCAACACTTTTTTGTTGTGCCAACAGCCCAAACAAAAACTTACGGTGAGCGTAGTTTTGCCTATGCTGCCCCATTTCTATGGAATGCTCTTCCAGCTTCCCTTAGGTCCATTAATTCATTAGAACACTTTAAATCTGCCCTGAAGACCTATCTTTTTAAAACTTCTTGTTAATCCCTGAACCCTGTACAGTGACTCTCTATCTATCATTTCTTACTCTCTAAGCGCATAGAGACATGCTCCGCAAAGTGTTATGCGCTATATAAGAATTGTTAATTATTATTATTATTATTATTATACGAGCAGAAAGATTTTAAATAAAACACGTTCACTCATTGGCAAATGAGTGAACATATTCATATGATGAAAATGAATTAACATTTTATTGTATATAAGATTTACTTTCGCTTGAAGATGCTTTTCCAACATTAAAGTCACACATATATGTGTGTCGTTAAATGAAACAATCTTATCTTAAACCTCCAAAACAAATATAAAAAGAGAAAACATTAGCAAGGCTTTAGTTTGTTAACAGAGCTTACTATTTACCGTGTTCTTTTAAGAATTTGAACTTCACTTTTTTTTCTTTTTTTGTATATAACATGCAAAGTGTGAACAATAGCCAGCCAAAACACCAAGGATCCAGAAGGCTAATCAATGGTTCACTGAACCTTCATTACTACCCAAAGTGAAAAAAAAAGTTTGTTACTTGGAAGACTGCTCCGTATGGAGCCCGGGAAGGGACATATGAGGGTACGAGTTATTATCTCGAGGGAACGGGATATTATCTCGAGGGAACGGGATATTATCTCGAGGGAACGGGATATTATCTCGAGGGAACGGGATATTATCTCGAGGGAACATGATATTATCTCGAGGGAACGGGATATTATCTCGAGGGAACGGGATATTATCTCGAGGGAACGAGATATTATCTCGAGGGAACGAGATATTATCTCGAGGGAACGAGATAATATCTCGAGGGTACGAGATAATATCTCGAGGGAACGAGATATTATCTCGAGGGAACGAGATAATATCTCGAGGGAACAAAAAAAGATTTTCCCCATGTCCCTTCCCGGGCTCCGTAGCTCCGTTGCACACGTCTCAAAACAATTCGCCTATATCCACAGGGATTCATGTGCTCTAGCGACAGTTGATTCGGGCTTTATTTTGTCAAAGATGAAGGGTTATTATGGTTGCAATAATTGGTTTTAGGTAAGGTTTAGGGTTAACGCTATGATTACTCTCTAAAAAAAAATCGAGTGATCACTGACGTCACTCCCCGGGGAATGAAAAGAGAGTGAAAATAGAGTGAAACTCCGCTCTTTTCCTTTTAGAGAGCACTCGATATTCACTCCTAAACAAGTCATCGCTGACGTGACTTCTGGGGAGGGAAAAAACACTTAGAGTAGGTATAGTGCTTGATCCAGGGTTGAAGTGTAACATTCTGTTAATGCACGGAATGCAAGCAAGCGATTGTCACTGAAGGATGCGTCGTACTGATCTCCAGTGAGTCTCGACAACCTGCTCCATTACCCCATCGATATTCCCTATTAGAACCCTGATTGCTGAACGTATTAAGCCAGTTCGTAATTAGTACATGGTATAAATGACCCTGAAATTACCCTTTTTGCGCACGCGAATCTGTTTTGGTCATAGGTTTTGGTGGACACGCTACTTGTTTAACATGTTAAATCCATCGATCTCTACCATGGAATAGATCGAAGGTTGATTCATACTGGTGTGCGCATCGTGATGCGTACAAAATGACAGCGTATTGTATATAGGGTATATGCAAATGACCTACATCTGCACATGCGCAAATTTTAATTACGAACTGGCTTTTTTTTCGGCTAATGTAACTCACACGCATGTATATGATCATGATGGGGTGACTATATTTCGCGAACATTTAATTTTTGTTAAAGGAATGTGATATTCGATCCATCGTGATTGCTCATATTTAACAATATAATTTATTTAGATAGATTCATACCAAACTGAAAAATCGCGACGCCCTGGAACTGACAAAAAGGTGAGTTTACATCTAAGTTCTCCATCGTAGCAAACAATCATAGGTAAGATAATTGCATCATTTGCAATACAAAATACATCATTTGGTATCACGTTTAATTTTTTACCTACAAGTTTTATGACATATTCTGTCAAAATGAGGGTCTCTAGACCATTGTTGGTTTCTTCATATTTTTCGGACACTGACGCAAAAAGTAGCAACATTTGCCGATCTTTTGTCACTGTCTTCCTAATCTCTTACCCAATTCAAAAGAAAATATCGTCCCTAGGTAATATTAGCTTCCTCTACCCAATGGTGTAGTGATATTTTCGAAATATTTTTCAGTTTTTGAGCTATTGCCCTGTGCACGTTCTTAGTTGACGAGCGAAATATGGTCACACCACCATACATGTTCATCTTGATTTAAAGGGGGTGCAAACTGACAGGAGACTGTGTGTCTTTCCCGTGGACTGACTCGGGGCTAATTGGGTTTATCCGCAACTACGACGCGACTGCAGTAATTTCATTTTCATTTCATTTCATTTCATTTATTTCCATATTCAAATTCTAAATATAAAAAGAACATGAAAAAATACAAACGAGAACAATTTACAAGCATGATAAAAATACGTTTTGTGACGATTGACAATAAGGGAAAAACAACAACGTATAATTATAATAATCGAATATGGAGGGATTACCAAAAGCCAAAGAGGCTTATCGAAGGTAATCCCAAAGTAATGTTAATACAAAGATATAGAAAGTAAATAACATATTAAAAAGACAAAAAGATGAGGGAAAGGGAAATAATGAGGGAGAGTGAGGGAGGGAGGGGAAGAGAGAGAGAGAGAGAACTAGGAGCAGGATGAGAATTGAAATGGAGGATTACGATAGAAGAATTACGATATAAGAATTAAATTTTTCGTTTGAATACGTCTCACGTACGTATGTGCAACATACGCGAAACCGAAGATTAAGGGTATTACTTCGGTCTGTTTCGCAAACGCTGAGTCGCTGACTACATTTAGCTGAGGTCCATTCGTTTACATGCAGTTGCCAAAAAATACGTAGATGGAGTTAACCAGTTTTTGCCGTGCAACACGCCCTTTAAAATGGTTCTCAAATGAACATCATACATACTTACCTTTAATGGAGGTCATGGTGGCAGCAGGCACTGTAGTGGTTTCATTGCTTGCTGTTGAAAATATAAGGATATGAAATTCATTCATGAATAAATTAACACTTCGTGAACATAGCGGCAATGACAACGTATTTCATACCCCCGTGCCGTCACTTCATATCCAAATCTGTAATAACATGAACAAAGACACAAGGCATACACGTTATCAACTATACAGTTTGAAAAAAAAAAAGAAATAAAAGTAATACAGTCAAAGTATAATTTGCATCAAAGGCCTAGGCTCTCTCATTCATGTAAAAAAAATCATTTCCACAGCTTTGCTTTGTGTTGTTAAGAAGTATAATTATCCCAGGGCTCTACCATGATTGAATCATCTGGATACGTAAAATTACAATATGAATTCATATTCTTTTAATCCCTTAATATTTTCTAGCAGGCTGCAATTCCCTTTATGAGGAGGAGTGTTTTAACATCAAATATTTAGACATTTGTTTTAAAATGCTAACAAAATCTAAACAATTGAAGCAATCATGTTGGAGGGTAGTAAGGCATACAGTATGCATCATAAATACCACTTACCTGTGTAAGGTGTTTCAAATATCTGGATATTGTCCAAATTGATAAGCGGTGCCACACCACCTCTCGTTGCGTTGAAAATTATCTGCAAATATCAATTGGAATAATATATAAATGTCATACTTTCAAATTTGCTCACGAAAGCGAATTTGAACATTAACATAACTATGGAAATTATATCATCTTAAATTTTGGTATATATGTATATGTATATATATATATATATATATATATATATGCAAGTTAAATTTTCTTTTAGAGTATACTTCTGCAGGTATCATCAAATCTCATGAAGCTTATCAATGAAATATGAATAATACCGTTTTGCGTTTTGCTTTGGATAATAATGACGTACAATGACCTACAAAACAAATGTGACGGTATACATATACATCTAACAATTATTTCGTGTCCTAAATTTTATGACATAGATAATTGCTGCCATAGGTCACACCTTTCCAACAATGCCAACGACTCTCGACTATTGTCATGATTGTGGAGGTAAATGTGATAGTTATATTTACATGTAGTTACAAACCTCAACATCCATGTTGTTAGCACAGAAATAAGGAATTTCTGCAGAATCATCCAGCGGCTTTGATCCAGTAGCATGAAGTTGCAGCGCAGGTCCTCCGTGTTCTTGACATGCTGTAACTAGCAACACAGTACCGTCCCCCACAAAGAAGTAATCAAAAGATAGGTTTCCTCGTGGAGATTTGAAATTGTATGGGATTGAGAATATAGACATATCACCTTTAATGCCGCTCATAGATACGTCTGCTGATAGCACACCTGTACATTGGTAAATAGAGTGAAGATATTTGTAGGAAATATGTAACCACGAAATCATGTTCAATTATTATTTGCATTTTAATTCATCTTCGTAACAGTTAATTTTGTTCTTATTTCAAAGAAATAGGAGTTTTAACCACATTAAGCAAGTTTGACAATTACAGAAATGATTCCTTATATCTCCATGATTATTTAGTTTGTTGTGAACAAAAATTATATATATATATTTGTAATATTCAATACACCAGCCTCTATCATGGCAGAAAGACCAGCAGAAGGTTCTTTATGTCAACTTTCAGACATTCATAACTTTTGTTTTTTAATTTCGATTCGCATAATATTTGTAATAACAAAAATAACAAAAATTATCTTATTTTCAATGAGTGGCTGGTTTCTACTCGAGTCAAAGTGGGGCGACATTCCCTTTAGTGCAATGACTTCAAAGAAAGTGAGAGAGAGGGGAAAAAAAAACAGCTACGGGGGGGGGGGGGGGGGGGAAGTACTTATATGGGAAACGGAATGAGTGAAAAAATCAGTATACTATATGATATCATACAGGATTCAGTGGGGTAGGTACAGTTATTGCCGGCCTTTCTTATCCGCCAGTAGTAATGAACAGAACATTTTTAGGGGGGAGGGGGGGGGGGGGGGGGGTCGAGCCAGTAGGAAATGAATATTTTTTTCCTTAAGAGCAAGGAATACGTATTACCGAAGTATTAATGGCAATGAATGAGGGGAGGCGGCTACCCCCTTGCATTTTGCTGTATATAAAAACTTCCCATTCTAGCTGCCCCATTCATATATATGATTGTTAATATATTCATTCATTTATTTGTTTATGTATCTATTCATTTATTTGTTTATGTATCTATTTATTCATTTATTTATTTATTAATTAATTCATTCATTCATTCATTTACTTTATCTGTTTACTGTGTTATTTGTGAGATGGAACACCCTGATCAGCACAACTTTTGTTTTCAATAAATTGCCTGGTCGAGTAGAGACACAGACAGATCAGATTCTGAGCTCAATAGACACCCTTTCCCCTCTTCTCGAATAGGGATATGCATTGTTACATCACATGTTTGGAGACTTGAAAATGTCGGGGATGACATCTTTGAACATTTTCCAGTGAGGAATTAATATGGGAGATGGCATACTAACAAATATCAGCCATTCAAACATAAGACATAGGCATAGTCCTGTAATCGGATAATCTAGCTTTAAAGAGCACATCGAATTGACATATTCCTTAATATATGTAAATATACACCCTCTCTTTAAATAAAATTTATGACGAAACATGCGCTCTATAGTATAGGAAAGGGTTAAGAAGGTTAGAATGGGCCTACTAAGTGTACAGAAATAAGATGGCTTGACGGATACATACTCCGCCGGCATAACGTCATTTTTAAAGCCCAATTGTGAATGAATGAATGAATTTCATAATACTGCAGAAATCTGCCATGAACATTACAATTGGTGAGCATACATCGTTCAAAATTTCGAATACAGATATCATAATCAATAACAATTCCAATGTACATATAGTCAAAAGTGAAACATTTACATTAGTCAATAAAAAAAAAGCAGTATCATGGGAGAACCTAAGTTAAAACTAGGTTCCCCAATAACAGAGAGAATTAAGAAATACATGTATGTAATTATGTATACATATACATATATAGCGGTAAAGAGACGAGACAAGACGTGTGTAAAAGGAAAAACAACAACAATACACACACAAACATCACTAAAACATCAACATAAAATAAGCATACTATGAACTAGTATACTAGCAGTTAATGTCAGCCTATTGGGTTTATACAGTAGTAGAAAAACCAGATACACGAAATACATGTATGTGTATTAAGTATGATTAAAAAGATGTCTTGAAGGAACGGCTTTGTTTATGTTCCGTGTATTTTGTTATGACAATAATAGTACAATAATACTAATAATAACATTACCAATAATGATGACGATAATAATAATAATAATAATAATAATAATATTTCAATATGGCACGAAAAAGAGACATGATAACGAAGCTTTTCGACCTGATGAGTGCAGGTCGAAAAGCTTCGTTATCAAGTCTCTTTTTCGTGCCATATTGAAATTTTGTAGTACCAAGAAATTATTTGAATAATAATGTTAGTATGCTATTATTAGTATTATATGTATTATTATTAGGTTCAAGAAACCATGCTTAAGTAAAGGTATATTAAAATCAAACTTCTGCAAATATAAGAATTACAAACACTATAAAAAAACAAGCTATTGAATATTATTCGTCATTCAAAGAAGAGGTATTATGAAGAATTGTTCTTTTCCTTACAAGGAGACATGAAGAAAACTTGGAGTCATATTAATAATGTTTTGAGCATTGATAAAAATAATGTTATTTCAAATCAAATGTATTTAGATAATCAAATGTATTTAGATAATCATAAATTTACTACAAAACATGATATTGTAAATCAGTTTAATTCATATTTTGTTAGTGTGGGGAAGAAACTTCAAAACTCAATATCAAACACAACACGATCATTTGAAAGTTTTATATCCTATGACAACCCAGCATCTTTCTTTGTTAGACCAATAGATTATAATGAAATTATTAATACTTCTTTTTTAATTAAGCCGGGTAAACTCACTCGGCATGTGGACCGGATGAAATATCACCCCGAGTTATAAAAGAATCTATTTTATTGCTCATCCACTCTGTAATATTTATAACATGTCATTTACAACTGGTATTGTACCCAACAAACTTAAGATTGCAAAAATTGTACCATTGTTTAAAAAGAAGAATCCCGAGTGTATCAAAAATTATAGGCCATTTGCTCTTATTTCTATTTTTGCAAAGTTGCTTGAAAAATTGATGTATAATAGACTATATGTTTTCTGTTATCTTTTTATATTTTAATTCCTGTACAGTTTGGGTTCAGTAAAAACTGTTCTACTTCATTGAGTGTTTTTAACTTTTCTGATTATATTTTGCAAGAACTTGACAAAGGACATTTATGCTGTGGGGTGTTTCTGGATCTATCTAAAGCATTTGACACCATCGACCACCACATTCCTCTAAAAAATGTTCATAATTATACGGATTGAGAGGAATACCTCTTCAATTGTTTCAAAATTACTTACATGATAGGAAACAATATGTGGTGGTCAATGGTGTCGAATCAACACATTTAAATGTTGATATTGGGGTGCCCCAGGGTTCTGTCCTCGGCCCCCTTTTATTTCTTATTTATGTTAATGACATTATCAGATCTTCTATTTTGCTACAATTTTCATTATTTTCTGATGATACAGTTGTATTATATTCGCATAAAGATATCTCATCACTTGTCTGTACTATGAATGAAGAATTTAAATTGTTAAATGAATGGTATCATGAAATAAGCTATTTTTGAATTTTGATAAAACAAAACACATAACATTCCATTCTAGAAACAGAAAAGTTATAAACACTGCCCCCATAAAAATTGAAAATAATGCCATTGAAAGAATCCTTATTCATGAGTCACTTGACTGGAAGTATCATATTACGAATATTATATCTAAACTATCTAGATCTACTGGTGTATTGTCCAAATTAAAATGTTTCCTGCCCGGCAATATATTGGTTTATATCTATAATACTATTATGTTACCACATCTTAATTATTGTAATGAAATTTGGGGTAACACATACAGTACTCATTTAAGTAACCTGCATATATACTGCAATAACGTGCAATCCGTTTGATATCAAATAGTGAATTTGATACTCCCTATCTTTATCAAATTAAAAATTCTTCCCATATTTGACCTCATCAAATTGAATATACTACTTTTTATGTATAAATTTCATTATGGTCTGTTACCAGAATTATTCATCAATATGTTTAAAACCAATTCATCATTTCATTCATACCCTACTCGCCTATGTCACAATCTTCGTAAACCCTCCGCTCACTCAACTAAAAGAACTCACTCGATTCGATTTTCCGGTGCCCATGAATGGAATTCCATTTCAACAAATTTAAAATCAAGTTCTACGCTCTCACGCTTCAAAACTGTATACAAACAACTAGTGTTTCAGAATCTGTCAACCATGACTGAATAGATTCCTTTCTCTTTTTCTGTAATCCCTTACTCTTTCCTCCTCTGTATTGCCTGTGTGATTTGGGGTGCCTGCGTGTAATGTGTGGTGGAAAACTTAATAGGCTTAATAGGTTGACTAACTTGGAGAGAAAATGGGTGCTGTTTTCATGTATTTTTGCCTTCTAATCACGAATCTGGCAATCGATTGTCCAAATTGTGTCTCGTTTTGGCGAAAATGGGGGGAAATGTAGAGGTTTTGGGATCGTTCCTTAAAACTCGTGGGCTGATTGGCTAATTGAGGTCACATCCCCAAGTGACGTATGAAGAGTAAGAGGCACAAGATCTGCAGGCTGCAGCATATAACATTGTACACACAATGCGGTATTTGACCCCTCTGTTCAACGGACAATTTATGAAAAAAGGAAATTAATCAAAATAATCTTACGAGTGAATAATCATTATCAATATATTTTCTACAAGAGCAGCAAGCACTTTTGCCGAAATATACAGCTCTTGTTTTGTTTTTTAATTTGATTTTGTGATATCAAGAAATCGAATTCGTGATATCACGAATTCACAGGTTATTCGAGCATTAATTTAGTGCAGAAATTCAGCTGTGTATTCGAGCGTTAGTTTAGTACTCGAATTCACTTGGTATTCGAGCTTTAGTTTAGTGCAGTGAGAATGTAGTATAAGTTTGAATAAAAATAGCAACAGAGTTTTCGCATCCATATCCTTCACTGGAAACGATTTTAAAATAATTTTAGACGAATTGATAAATTTATTGGCAACATATCAAGAATTCAATTAATGATCTGTTGTCAATTTAAATGAAACCCGCCAAGCTGTTTCATATATTTTCGAGTTTTCATTGTTTAACGAATATATATTTGTTTTTATTAAAAATATCACGTAAAAAGAATTTATGATTTCACTTGCATTCCTTAGATTTATATTTCAAGCAAGTAAATAGTCTCAAAATCAACTTATTTTTACGTAGATTGGCAACATATCAGTAATTCATTTCGTGATATGTTGCCAATTTCATGTACCGTATACTACCCATAGAGATCCTGTCTATGAGTGGTACGTCCCATGCCCTGAATCGCATGCATGCACGTATTGCATTGCGCTATGCTAGCACGTGCACCGTATAGAAGCACACGTGTCAGCTGATGACTCCTTCTTACGAAAAATGGGCAATTATTTTTCTATTTTAGTAACCCTAAATCAATTTAACTGATTTTATTGTTTACGTGTACTTATGATGTAATCTCGTATAACTTGTAAAGGGCCCACATTTATAAGCACAAGTTATTTCTTTGTGGGTCCTGGCTTCATATATATCTAAATGTTAATGATGATATGACTTGTTTGTTTTGTTTCTTTATTGCCAAATAAACTGAACTGAATTTAAAAAAAGATAATATGTTTGTCAAATGTCACATTCCAAATTCGGCATACTTGTCGAGGAATATGTGCAAAGTAATATTGGCCATTTTGACACTTAAAATTTGACCTCTAGGAACCATGGAGCCCATAAGCTTTTTTATTACTGTCACCGGTCATTTTTCCTGTATCCTTGGTCAGAAATTGATATACACAACAAATTTAGGTTTAATGTACTAAGTTGTAGGTCTAAAGAAATCACAAAAAGTAGTTGATATGAAATATATGATATATGGGCACATGTCGAAAAGGTCAAACAATGGGTATTATTGGACAAATCAAGTTACGTTTCGGTGTCATGAGGTAAGGTGGGTGGATATCTAAAATATCTGGGCCCATTAAGGTCAGGAAAAGTGGTAATGTAATGAGCCATTTTGGTAAATACATGTACATCATTGAAGGACATTGAGTTTGACAGTTTTGCATGAAATGTATTGTTTATTTGATGACTTTTTTATACCCCACGGCTAAGAAAGCACGTGAATGCTTGTAAGGAAACAACCAACGGGACCTACGACACAAAGCTCTATCCGAGGGACTTGTTAATGAGGATCGATGCCTTACCAAAGGGCACTTGCGCGCCGACTTGGTTTTGAAACCGGGACCTCCTCTTTACGAGACAAATGCTCTACCACTGAGCGATCGCGCCTTCACAGTATAAAATGTGTTTCTATTTAGAAGGAAAAAAAATGGGCACCTAGAAATCAAATTTCGATGTTATAAAAGCAAAAGACTGCACGTTTGGAAATAATTCACATTAAAAGGGACACATTTTACTCTGTAATTAATATAAATATTCTTTAAAATCTTGATTTTAAATTTGGGTATTTTGGGCGCTTTTGTCAAAGTGGACACCTGTGCCACATAAATTGTCAATTTTATAGTAGATGATGTAAGCCTGACCACGGTTTAATATATTTCATGAGTAAAGGTAAGCTCATGGTCCTTCAAAGCCTTAATGTTCTGCTTGCCTTATAACATTTTTATGAATTTCATATAATCAGAAGATTCGATGTCTTAATGCCCGCCGCTTAAATCAATGCATCTGGGCTATATTTTAATGGGCGCCCGAAAGAATAATACATTTCCGGAACCTGATGTTTAAAATTCAAGTTTCAAACATTTAATATGGAAATTTATATTCCGCACTGTGTAGGACAGTTAGCCGAGTGGTAGTCCATTAAAAAATAGGGTCAATATACAGCTTATAACATATCCATCTACCCGCGTGCAAAATTTGATGCTGTAAGATTGAAAGTCTTATTGTTGTATAAATGTTTGTTGACCTTTGTTTCAAAAGATACACTGCTAAAATACATTTAATAGATTTTGGGGATCTGAAAATTTTACATTCCAATGCGATATATCTGATTTACACCCACATGAAAATACATATCTCTCACTAAGTAGACAATTACCCGAGTGGCGGCTATAAAAATAAATAAAACATGGGAAATTACGGGCTTCAAGCATATCAATTAAGGGACCTAATGTATGTTTGCCAAATAACCAGTTATTATTAATTATTATTATTATTATTAAAACATATCCATCTTCCAGTTTGCCATATGTGGCTTTTTTGACAAAAAATGCTCAATCAAATCATTATGCTACCTGGCTAACAACACCCTTGAATATCCAATGCAATCAAGTGGTCAGGAGCACGGACATGATTTTTTTTCATTCCTTATTTCTTTCACTATTTACTTTTGCTTTATTTTATCAACTTTCTATTTTTTTTTCTTTTCTTTTTTTTTTGTTGCGCTAATGCATGCAACAGCATCATTGGGAAGAAAAAAAATAGTTTTGATCACTAACCTTCTCCAGAACTAGTCGTAGATCTTGCCCACATCCCATCAAGGTTCACGATTCCACAGTCATCACCTTTAAAGTCACATGACCAATCTCCAGGGAGAAAAGCAATACATGTGATTAAAGAAATGGGTGGGTTCTGGGGAAGGTGAACAATAATTTGTGAGCTTTCTAATTCACTCTTTGCAGTTTGGAAGATTTTCATAGAAGAAATCAAGAGGATTGCTCTTCATATGCCCTCATATTTAAAAAAAGACAACAGCTGTAATTTTGGGGCTAAAATTTTATGTTCATGTAGTCCCATTTAGACATTTTGTGTATATGCACTGAACATTCAAGCTTTCCAATTACTTCCAGATAGTTTCTTTCAAAATGTAAATACATGAAAAGAACTGAACTTTATCTTTAGAAGTATATTTCATTAACATTTCATTATTGCTAATATAAAATCAAGTGTTGATGTTTCTTTGTAAAACTTTGGGAGAACTGTCCCATATGAATGATAACCACGTTTAATTTGTTTTTTGCAGGTGGTAAATGTGCGGCCTTAAAACGTGAAGCCATTGTCAGATATTCCTCTCACAGCTAAATATCATTGTATCACAGAATAATACAAATTACATACCGGGTTCGGCTGCCGCAGAAAGTCCAAGAAAAATCATCACAATAATAGCTGTCCGGTCCATCTTGAGATGAGGCTACAATCTAAAAAGTAGTATTTGTTAAAACGATTCCTGCCTAACAGATTACTAGTGATAAAGCCAATCCAATTATATAAAAAAATTATCGTTTTCGTGTCTTTAAAGTTTTTTTAAGCCAACTGCATTAACAAGATGATTACTTGCACATATTCGGTTTCAATTAACTTTTCTGACTAATAAAAAATCACCAGGCGGAAAATGTTTTAATCAAATCTATTTACATTCCTTTCCACAAAATTTGCGATTTGATATGGAAATGCAACAAAAGCATTTTTCTGACTACTGTCACAACAATAAACACCTTTAAAGGCCACGTGTGATTAAAAAGAACAGTGTAATGATGATGACACAATAATCATGTATGCGCGCGTGACGTCTTGCATCCCCTCACCGCTTCCCTCCCCTAACCCCTCTCTCTCTCTCTCTTTCTTTCTCTCTTTCTCTCTCTCTAATTTTATAAACAAATCAATTAATAAACACTTCTATCTTGTTATTGGTGTTATGGTTGAAGAGACAGTTACGTTAATACCTTCCACTAACATTTATGTTTTGTGTTGTAATACATTGCATGTCTGTTTATTACTAGTACTTCTTTAAACGGAAGAAAACATCCCCTCTTATGACCAGGTGTTAATCTATTATTCCACTTCCGTCGATATCTACTCTTTAATATTTTTGTTCACTTGATGTTTGTTTGTACACACAATTGTTCGCACCAAATCAATAGAGTATGCCATTGTGGGTTCCGAGTGACCGCTTCACTGAAATTGGTTTGGCGGTGTCACCCTGATTGAAGGTCAGACTCTACAAATACAAATATTCGCATGCAACAATAATACTATTGGTTTCTGTATAATTTAAGAAACCAATATATGAGAAATAATATTTGATGACGTGTATTATTCATCACTGTTAGCACACCTATGGTATCCATGATAAAGGGCTTTTCAAAGACATTATATTGGAGCCTATAACATACAAGCGTAGATTTCACCCTAGTCTCTTCCACATTTCACTCTTCTTTCAGTCTTTTTTTTCTCGAAACTCTGCCCCCCTCTCCCTCACCTCCCCCTTGATATAAAGCACAGAGGCAAATGTATTCTCTCGCTCGCTATCTCTCTCTCTCTCTCTTTGTCTTTCCCTATCTATCCATCTATGTTTCAATTGGTCGTGGGGTAGGGGTGAATCCCCTATCAAGGTAATCAGTACAGACTTACTTAAGAATGACAAAGAGGGGAAAACACTGGGCCTTTGGTCGTCTTGTTTTCGTAAATGAACCTCAACCCTAATCATGCTGTTACTGATAGTTTCATACCCGACATAGCTCTGCTACATACTGTATGTATTTTCCTTCCCCTACTCCTTCCCCTGTTTTCTTGCTCGTCATCTCTCTCGCTCTCTCTCCCCCTCCATCTCCATCTCCCTCTCTCCGTTGCTCTCTCTCTCTTTCTATCTCGAATATCTGGCTCTCAAATTTGCTAAAACGTCAAAGGGAGGAAATGACTCTCCTCTCCCTGCACGCACCCGTTTACCATGTGTGTCGATCCCGGGGGATGGGGGTATATATCTCAAAATAAAGAAATAAAATTGAGGTGGGGGGATGGCCTGTATTATTACCCCCCCCCCCCCCCAATATTTTTGGATTATGATAAATGAACGTAAATGATGATTATCCAAACTCCTGATGTTTGATCACATTCTTTAATGATTAGAAGTAAGGAAATAAGAAATTCCATTAAATTTCAATGCGAAAATTTCGAAGAAAATTCGTTTGCTTGCATTGTTATTCTTAATTAAGGGTTAAGGCATTCCGTCCATTGGCGTAGATCCGTGCATTTCTTCTTTTCATTAACAACAATTTTGGGACGTTCTAAAATGCAAGTTTTAGAGACAGATTTTTGAAAAATTCCCTGATGTAGGATGGGAGATACGCCCTCCCACGCCGCTTGGTCTCTTCGCTCAGTGGTGTATCTACGGGGCACGTGCAGCGTGGAGCACTTGGAGGGGGCGCTTTGCTCCCCCAGTATATATTTCTTAAATAGCTTAAAGGGTTCAAAAACTTTCATACAAAATTTCATATAACTCCTGCTAAATATTGCGCTCCCAATATAGAATAAAGTGTATAAAACAGCATTAGCAAAGGCTCAGCTTTTGAAAGAAATCTGAACTTCAGGTCCCCTTTCTGAATTTCTCGACTCTTTCTCAAGCCAATAGGGTTTTTGTTAGTTCTGCGCCCGATTGTAGAAGTGAGTGAATAAAAAAACCGATTATCAATGTATAAATTTCGAGCTTAATTTCATTGTTTGCCCCGGGTGCCATAATCCCTAGATACGACACTGGCTTCGCTCCCTCGCATGTGAAATACTTGAAAAGCAGGCAGGGCGTCGAACTATAACTTTTCGCCTAAAAAATATGTTTGCTACAAGCCGTTTCTCTCAAATTTGCTAAAACGTCAGAGCTTTCGCGCTTCGTGCGGGAAGGGGGAAACCCTCCCTCCCTGCACCAACCCCTTTTACATACAGTGTAGTATTGCGTCCAAATAACTGAAAAGCAGCCAGGGCGTCGAACCAACATTTCGCCTGAAAAATTGTTTGCTACGAGCCGTTATCTTTCTCTCAAATTTACTAAAAACGTCAGAGCTTTCGCGCTTTGCGCGGGAAGGGGGAAACTCCCCCTCTCTGCACCCGCCCCTGTTACCCAACAGTGCAGTATTCCGTCCAAATAACTGTTACATACAGTGCAGTATATAATTCCGTCCAAAATAACTGAAAAGCAGCCTGGGCGTCGAACTAACATTCTGCCTTAAAAAAAAGGTGCTAAAATGTAAGAGCTTTCGCGCTTCGTGCAAAGACAAGTGAACGATAGATCTACTGACGTTAGCCCTCTTTAACTGCTGTTAACACTGCGTGTTGTATAAACTAGCAAAATACAGCAAATTATTATGTCAAGTCTAATAACCGTGATTCGTGGGGGGGGGGGGGGGGGTCGGGGATCAATAATCACCAGGACATGAACTCCATGCACTTATGCACACCTTATAGGAAAGCTGCAACTGCAATTTATATTGTTCTTTTGAAAAAGTATGGATTTAACTTGCAGGAAGAAATACAAATGTCAAACAAAAGATTTGTTTGTTGTAGCGTGGCTTTAAATGCCTCCTGGTCTATATATCATTATCATTTGTATCATTAGACATGTTAGAAAACAAAGAGAAAGGAAATTGGCTTTCAAAAAGAGGGGAACAATCAAGAAAGTATTGTGTCAAGTTTCACTTTGTAGGGGGGGGGGGGGGGGTTGATACAAAAGAGACTCGATAATTGCCATTTAAAACGCTGCGGGTATAGCTCGCATAATGAAATGATTATCAAACAAAACTTCAGTTCACCAGGGCGCTATTTAAATGTATCCTGCTCTTTATATTGCATCATTAGGGACCAAGAAGAAAAGAAAATTGAGGTAAAACCATTATATTGTATAACATTAATAATACTTTCATGGGGACTTGATACGATTAATCACACCAACAGCCTTTGCTATACATGTTCTTTCCAGGTAAGTTTTTCATCAATTAAATTCCCTAAGAATTTAGTTTGCTCTACTCTTTTAATGTTATGATTGCCAAGCTGATATTACTGGATTATCTAGGTTTTTTTTATTTAAAAAAATCATATAAGATGTTTTTTTCCGAATTAATTGTCAAACGGTTTGCTATAAACCACTGCAAAAAAAAACATCTGCAATTCAGTATTTACAATAGAAACTGTTTCATTTATGTACTGACCTAAAAATAAATAAATTAATGTCATCTGCGAACATAACTGAATGAAAATAATTACTAACTAAGTTAGTATTTACATGAACTTTACGTGATATTTAATTGAGAAAAATCCCAATAAAATATCATTGTGTATTTCTTACAATCAGAAAATGGACCTACAATTTCCTGGTTGAATGAACGTAGATCTTTCCTCGAAATGTGGAATAATTATTAAGCAATCAAAGCCAATTTTCCATAAAAGGTATACTTTCATTCAACCAGGAAATTGTAGATCCATTTTCAAGTTGGCATTAAAGATGAAGATAATGCTGCATGAAGACAAAACGGAAGTTAACTTCAAAAGCGTCTTTCTCGAACAAAATACAAATACCCTACTATTCTCCAGTTTAAAAATCTATACTCTCCACTAATACACATTCTCCAAGAGTTGACTTATATCAAATTACAGCTAATGAACTGGAGAATAATAATCGATAATGAAATCAAATTAAAAAAAAATACGACTTATGTCTGATTTTGACGTGACGGGTCACACATTAATGATGTAGCTATTACGATTTCCTTGTAAAGTGATCATTATTTTATTTATATATGTCTTGATTTTAACAACATTTCCAATAATATACATATGATGGTCATCAGGATAATGAGTATGATCATGATCATGATACTGACATTGACAAAGATACATGATATACATGTTCTTTTCCAGGTAAGTTTTTCATCAATTAAATTCCATAAGAATTTAGTTTGCTCTACTCTTTTAATGTTATGATTGCCAAGCTGATCTTAGTGGATTATCTAGGTTTTTTTATTTAAAAAAATCATATAAGATGTTTTTTCCGAATTAATTGTCAAACGGTTTGCTATAAACCACTGCAAAAAACCATGTGCAATTCAGTATTTACAATATAAACTGTTTCATCTATGTACTGACCTGAAAATAAATAAATTAATGTCATCTGCGAACATAACTGAATGAAAATAATTACTAACTAAGTTAGTATTTACATGAACTTTTACGTGATATTTAATTGAGAAAAATCCCAATAAAATATCATTGTGTATTTCTTACAATCAGAAAATGGACCTACAACTTCCTGGTTGAATGAACGTAGATCTTTCCTGGAAATGTGGAATAATTATTAAGCAATCAAAGCCAATTTTCCATAAAAGGTATACTTTCATTCAACCAGGAAATTGTAGGTTCATTTTCAAGTTGGCATTAAAGATGAAGATAATGCTGCATGAAGACAAAACGGAAGTTAACTTCAAAAGCGTCTTTCTCGAACAAATACTTTTCCAGAGCCCTACTATTCTCGAGTTTAAAAATCTATACTCTCCACTAATACACATTCTCTAAGAGTTGAATTATATCAAATTAAAGCTAATGAACTGGAGAATAATAATCGATAATGAAATCAAATTTAAAAAAAATACGACTTATGTCTGATTTTGACGTGACGGGTCACATATTAATGATGTAGCTATTAAGATTTCCTTGTGAAGTGATCATTATTTTATTTATATATGTCTTGATTTTAACAATATTTCCAATAATATACATATGATGGTCATCAGGATAATGAGTATGATCATGATCATGATACTGACATTGACAAAGATACATGATATACATGTTCTTTTCCAGGTAAGTTTTTCATCAATTAAATTCCATAAGAATTTAGTTTGCTCTACTCTTTTAATGTTATGATTGCCAAGCTGATCTTAGTGGATTATCTAGGTTTTTTTATTTAAAAAAATCATATAAGATGTTTTTTCCGAATTAATTGTCAAACGGTTTGCTATAAACCACTGCAAAAAACCATGTGCAATTCAGTATTTACAATATAAACTGTTTCATCTATGTACTGACCTGAAAATAAATAAATTAATGTCATCTGCGAACATAACTGAATGAAAATAATTACTAACTAAGTTAGTATTTATATGAACTTTTACGTGATATTTAATTGAGAAAAATCCCAATAAAATATCATTGTGTATTTCTTACAATCAGAAAATGGACCTACAACTTCCTGGTTGAATGAACGTAGATCTTTCCTGGAAATGTGGAATAATTATTAAGCAATCAAAGCCAATTTTCCATAAAAGGTATACTTTCATTCAACCAGGAAATTGTAGGTTCATTTTCAAGTTGGCATTAAAGATGAAGATAATGCTGCATGAAGACAAAACGGAAGTTAACTTCAAAAGCGTCTTTCTCGAACAAAATACAAATACCCTACTATTCTCCAGTTTAAAAATCTATACTCTCCACTAATACACATTCTCCAAGAGTTGACTTATATCAAATTAAAGCTAATGAACTGGAGAATAATAATCGATAATGAAATCAAATTTTTAAAAAATGCGACTTATGTCTGATTTTGACGTGACGGGTCACATATTAATGATGTAGCTATTAAGATTTCCTTGTGAAGTGATCATTATTTTATTTATATATGTCTTGATTTTAACAATATTTCCAATAATATACATATGATGGTCATCAGGATAATGAGGATGATCATGATCATGATACTGACATTGACAAAGATAGGGATTGTCATGAGTATCTTTGATGCAGTAATGGGATAAGTAATGATGTAATTATTCAACAAAGTACTTACTCACCAAAGTCAGATGAGAGTAACTAGTTTCCTGAGAAAATACAAAAAATATTTTTGCAAGAAGTTGTCCAATCTGCTCAAAAGTATAAACCAAGAAACATGATATAAAAATATAAGCAAGAAATGAACCCAGTGCAAGGAAATAAGGAAACTAGTGGACCAGCTGTCACGCGCACCACCAGCTTCCTGTACAGAGTACAGAGTACCAATAAAGAATACGATACAATTAAATTACCTCATCTGTTAACTGAATATCGTAATCTAAGGAATTCCATTACTAAACGAATGGAGAAACGAAACAAGAATGAGAGTAAAAAGTTATGGAAAGAATTCAACAAAATAACTGGAATGGATAAGAAAGATATTGCTTTACCACATGGATTTAAACAGTAATCGATTAAACGATTATTTTGTCAATATTGGTAAACAGATTTCAAAGACTTTCAGTAACCATAATCTATCATGGAACCACTGTAAAAGTATTCACACCTTTGTTTTAAGATCAATTAGTCATGATATAACAAAAAAATCTGTCTCTACTATCGAAAGAGAGCAGGGATGTATTTCAGGCCCCTCCCTCTTTCTTATTCTTATAAATGACATCACTGAGTGTTTACGTTCATGCACATGTAATATATATGTTGATGCTGTTGTTATTATGTTTCTCATAGATATTAATAGATATTAATGATTTGAATGCTATGAATGAATGGGACTATGATAATAGATTAAGAATTAACACTAACAAGAGTAACGTTATGATTTTAAGTAGTATCTCACGAGGTCGCAATGAAACTTAGTCTAAAGGTCCATATAAATAATGAAGTAGTTAAACAAGTAAGAAGTATATCTAGGAATCTAAATTGACGATAGCTTATTATGGGATATTCATATCAAATCTCTTAGCAAAGCGTTAACTTATAATATTTTTACTTTAAGAAAGTTCAGTAAGTTTATAAGCTCTACTATCTTAAATGAAATATACAAATGTACCATACAACCAATCTCTGATTACTCTTGCTCCGTATCGGGGAATTGTTGCTTTACCAAACTGAAACATTCTTTTAGGCTTACAGAAAAGAGCTGCACGAATTGTTGTCGGTAATTTTGACTATAATGTAACTAGCTTAAATATAATCAAATCAATGAAATGGCAATCAATTGATAGAAGTGGTGATTACTTTTTACCATGTATTGCATTATATTATGTACAACATGGAAACGCCCCGGTACGAATGTGCAATGAAGTTGGAAATGGTTTTTGATAGACACAGTTGTAATACAAGACTTGCCAATAGATTGAATGTGGTTTTACCTAAGCCTTCTCTCGAATGTTTTAAGAATAGTTTTAGATACGCTGGTGGTAACATTTGGAAGAATTTGCCTTATGCTCTTCAGAATGCTAAATCTATGGATACATTCAAACGCATTTATAAGGAAAGATATTTTAAATCTATATGAAACAATATACCTATTCTTCAACTGTACTTGACACGGTCCATCCATCTCACATTCCACTTCTATTTTAATCTGCCCTTAATCTCTCTCTCTTTCTATATTTCTCTATTACTTTCTCTCCTTTCTACCAATTTCCTTTATACCTTCTCTTTTGCTTCGTTTAATGCATTACATGTATTCGTACTTTTACAGTAATTTTATAAATTTCGCTTTTTAAATTCGAATTATTAAACTGCTTCTCATTTTGTTATCTGTTATATTTATTTATAATGCTTGTTATTCTCACACTTAGTTTTATTGCTGATTTGACTAATTTTGATTATTAGCATGATTGATAGTCATCATTTTTATTTTTATGTAGTACCTTTTTATCTGTTCAGGACCAGGCTGTAAAACAGATTTTGTACCTATATCTGATTCTTGTTATCCTTATTAAATATATTTCAATAAAAAAATCATGAAATCAAATATAAGTAGTCTAATTGTCTAGTCATGTTTTTAATCATTCTACTATTTAAACAAATATGTTGTCTCTGAAAATAAACCAAGCCTGCTACATGGATACATTGTGTATGTTTTTATTTGAAAAAAAAAATAAAAAACATTATACATGTTCTAGGATACGTTTCGAATTCCTTCAGTTTGCATAGGTTTAAAAGCTCCATTTTCACTCATCAAATACATCAACGGATATGTTCCCTCTTCTATTAGTGTACTTATAAAGTCAATTACAATATTACGAAAGTATCAATCCCACCCGGGAAAACCGAGCACAGGTATATACTCCGAAAACGGCTTATGGGGTAAGCAGTGCCATCCATACACATGTGTATGGATGGCTCTGGGGGCAAGATGGATATAGAGCCCTCATCGTTCAGTGCGAGACAGTGTGTACAAAAGGCATGGGGATAATCGTGCAATGTCGACCTGCTGTTGATAATATATTTTTCAAAACAAATGCTGCTGATATATTTATTTCAAATGTTTGTCATTTGAAAGTCATTTCATATGACGAATCATTAAAAGATTTCGAAGATAATTGACACGCAGCATTTTTAAAAAATATATATATCGTTGGCACTGAACGATGAGGGCTCTATATTCATCTTGCTCCATACGCCGTTTTCAGAGTATATATCTGTGCTCAGTTTTCCGAAGTTGGGTCTGACTGTCAATTAAAGATTTACATAGTTGACAGAAACGTGAAAACAGGTATGGACCACATCTAATAAAATCCCAAAAGATGGAAATTGTGCACCATCAAAGATTTAGGATGTAGATATGTACCCTAGAAGACAAATTTTATTTTATTGCATTACGTTTGGTGCTGTCGAACCTGTTTAGTTCCAAACTTTGAACATTTGCTTACATTTGTATAGTCATTACTTAACTCATATTGCAGGTTTCAAATTGGTCATAGAAATTCACGATTATAGTCTTGAATAATTAATGCATATGTGAACAGGCACCACAAAGCCACGCACAAAACCACCAAAAAGACGTCAGATTTGTGACCCATTTTAGTTAAGGTATGACTCTGAAAGAGGAGATTTTCAGCTTTGAAATGATATATAACGCATTAGCATTGGATGTTCCTAACCCCCTGAAGAGAGAGTAGAATGCACAGTCCCGGTTTAAAGTGACAGTAAATCGAAGCTCCTAATATGCCTAAATTGCAAAGCGTTAAAGGCATTGAGTAACTTTGTGGAGGCTTGATTTAATAAATTGTTGAATATTGATATCTGTCTGGTATAATGATGTTCAGAATGATAAATAAATAGCCAGGCATAGAATGGTTTTCAAATATATAATGCTATTATTAAGATATCTGCGACTGAATACTCCCATTTACGAAAGCGTATGGCCATACGCTTTAGTCTAACACTGAGTCAATGGGGAAAATGAGTCTGGCATTTTCCGGTCACTTGCATATGTTTACTTTTGTGAAGCACATGATGATTTTGAAGTGCTTTTTTCCACATGGGCTTCATTTTTACACCAATTTACATACGCTGATAACATGTAAGGCCAGAAAGCTCAGATTTTATCAATCCTCCACAAAGTTACTCAATCACTTTAAACAAACTACTGGAGTTACTCTAAACTGTTGAGATCTAAAACTTAAAAGCGTGTCTACATCATACTGAATTCTATTTGAAATGACAACACCTTGACTTTGAATACTACCAAGATTATCCAATGAATTATTAGCATTGGTCTGTGGACCTGGATTGGGATGTACATCCCCACATTCAATTAACTTTACATGAAATCTAGCAGTACATGAACTAGCCCGATGATATAATATTTTCTTTCCAACGTATTTTACATGAGCATATATAAAGGAAGGAGGGCTAGACAGTACATGAGTAAACCAATATACAAGAGGTTCTGCCCTGAAAGGCCATTGTCTCACAGAGCTTAATAAAGTCAAAGAATGGTCTCTGTCTCACTTACACATACACAATGATATGCACGGTTACACAAGCATAATAAGCATGGTTAAGTGCACGTACCCAGTCTACACTGTATAGAAATGGCTATGTAGTACTCAAATGGTACTCACCAAAGTCAGATTGGAGTAACTAGTTTCCTGACAAAATACCCCCCAAAAAATATCTGCTAGAATTAAGTTGTCCAATCTGATCACGAGTAGGCCTATAAACCAAGAAACATGATATAAAAATATAAGCAAGAAATGAACCCAATGCAAGGAAATAAGGAAACTAGTGGAGCAGCTGTCACGCGCACCACCAGCTTCCTGTACAGAGTACAGAATACAAAGAAACAATACGATACAATTAAATTACCTCATCTATTAACTGAATATCGTAATCGAAAGAATTTCATTACTTAAGTAATAAGGCTGGAGAAACGAAAATATTTTAATACAGTATTTGATAGATACAAGAATGAGAGTAAAACGTTATGGAAAGAATTCAACAAAATAACTGGAAGGGAGAAGAAAGATATTGCTTTACCACATGAATTTAGACAGTAATAGATTAAACGAGACAGTTTTCAAAGACTTTCAGTAACCATATCTATCATGGAACCACCCTGAAATTATTCACACCTTTGTTTTAAAATCAATTAGTCCTGGCACAAAAAAATTACTTTCTCTCCTTTCTACCAATTTCCCTTATACCTTCTCTTTTTTAAATTCGAATTATTAAACTGCTTCTCCTTTTGTTATCTGTTATATTTATTTATAATGCTTGTTATTCTCACACTTAGTTTTATTGCTGATTTGACTAATTTTGATTATTAGCATGATTGATAGTCATCATTTTTATTTTTATGTAGTACCTTTTTATCTGTTCAGGACCAGGCTGTAAAACAGATTTTGTACCTATATTTGATTATAAGTAGTTTGATATAAGTAGTTTGATTGTCTAGTCATGTTTTTAATCATTCTACTATTTAAACAAATATGTTGTCTCTGAAAATAAACCAAGCCTGCTACATGGATACATTGTATATGTTTTTATTTGAAGAAAAAAAATGTTTCTGATTTATATTAATGACTTGTCACACTCAACCCAAAATTTGCGTTATATATTATTTGCAGATGATACCAGCGTTTTTTGTAAAGGTCGTGATCCTACAATTTTTGATTTGATTCAGTAAATACCCAATTAAATAGAATAAGTAACTGCATGAAATCCAACAAGTTAATTTCAAATATTGATAAAACTAACTATATTATGTTTGGTACTAAAACTACAATTCCTTTTAATTTAGATTTATACTACAGAAATAAACAAATAAGTCGAGTGTCTAATACTAAATTTCTAGGAGTAATTGTTGATGAAAAATTATCTTGGAAGTACGATGTAAATTATATATGTAACACTTTAGCTAAAAATATTGGGATTTTGTATAGATTGCAATTCCTGCCACAATCTGTTTTGAACATGTTGTACCATTCACTTGTTTCTTCCCATATAAACTATTGTAATATTGTTTGGGGTTTCACCTCTAATAGAAATATTGAACGAATTCATAAATTACAGAAACGTGGAATTCGCATTATCACACATTCCCCGTATCTTTCATCCAGTTTACCATTATTTAAGAAAATGCAAATCCTACCTATCCATGAATTATTAACTCTAGATACCGCAATGTTCATGTATAAACTATCTAACAACCTTCTCCCTTTGGTTTATAATGACTATTTCACTCTAAATTGTTTCATTCATCATTACAATACTAGGAATGCGCAAAATATCCATCTTCCTCTAAATCGCACATCGGTAACACAAAATTCAATCTTTTATAATGGCCCAATCCTATGGAACAGCCTCCCAACTGGTGCTGTCGAAACTGTTTAGCTCCAAACTTTGAACATTTGCTTACATTTTTATAGTCATTACTTAACTCATATTGCAGGTTTCAAATTGATGATAGAAATTCATGATTATAGTTTTGAATAATGAATGCATATGTGACCAGGCACCACAAAACCACGCACAAAACCACCAAAAAGACGTCAGATATGAATATTTAGTTAAGGTATGATTCTCAAAGAGGAGATTCTCAGCTTTGAAATGATATATAACGACAGTAAATTGAAGCTCCTAAAGGCGCAATCTTTCAACAGGATTTGAAAAGTGTCTGTGCCTCTAGTTTTCTCAACATGCCCCGTTCTAATTTGTAGAAGCTAAGAATGTATATGTAGGCAAGTTTTCACATGTGCAACGTCAAAAATAATAGTTTGAAATATAAAATGCGCCTATTTTCCAAACAGATGTTAGTCAAAATTCAAAATAAAATGCAATTATTTTTCAAATTATAATCTCAATATAGCAGTTACTGTAAGTTTACAGTTTGTTGAAGGGCTCTGACTCGCCAGGTATTATGCAAAGGTGACAAATGGAAAATTAGAACTCAATAGAAATCGCTATGAAGGGATTATCAGATTGTCCTAAAACTTGGTATACTAATAAAGCACATCCTGCTCGTCATAAATATTAATACAAGAGTTTTCTCTGTTGTAAAGTTACGGACAATCAAAATGAGACAAACATTCAGGGTCAGGTGTCGTAGTCCAGTAGTAGTAAACACTTGACTGGAGATTGCGAAGGTTTTGGGTTCGAACCCCGCACGGAACGAGTGTTCTTTGGAAAGACATTAATCTGCATTTGCCAGTCTCAACCCAGGTGTTAAATGGGTACCGGTATGAAGGAATTCCTTGAATGCTGTGAGCATAGAATTCGGTAGCCTGTCTAGAGCCTGGGTAATGTTGGAGCGCCTTGAGCACCTTATTACGAGGTGGCTTTGAGCGCTATAAAATACCCACAGTTTTTATTTTTATTATTATTATAAAAAAAGAAAACTAATAGCACAAAATCCAGAGAAATCAAACATAGGTCTGCTGAAAAAAACTGTCCAAGATACCACTTTTAAATTGTTTGGTGCATCCATTTTTTATATCATTAGAAAAAGATGTATTCTTTCAATTAAAAAAAAAAAATGATATTTGACCATGCTGAACAAAAAACCTTTATTGAGCTCTAAATGAAAACCACACATTGCGATTTTTTTGTGGTTTTGCGGTGCACTTAATATGTAAAATGAATATGCATGTAGGTTGATAATACACACATCATCAAATTAAAGCTTAATTAAATTTCAAAATATTGGGTTCTTCTTTAATTTTACTAAAGCATTTCTAGAGAAGCATATACATGTAGCTTGAAAATACATATATAATTGGCCATATGAATTTAATCAATATTCATTTGCCAGGTTGACAATTATTTATGAATTTTATTTCTGCAAATGTGTTGGATTTCTTCTTCAAGTGAGTTAATGCATAACATATAGAGCCACAAGACACATCATCGGTCTACATTTTGTTAAATCAGGATATATAAAGGGGCAATTATGTATTTTGTTATTCTATCCATTATGAAAAAAAAATATTTCTTTTAGCGGGGCTCCATTTTTTTAAATACAATATAACAAAAACAAGAACTAACAACCTGCAATATTTATTGACAGATACAATTTTCTGGCCTTTTAATATCATTTAACAACCTGCATCGGTTATTTGATTGGCCACAGTTTTATTGCTTTTCCACTTAGGAAAACTGAAACGGGGCTAAGAAAAGAAACGATCATGATGATAATGATGAGTACATTCGAAATTTATAGTATCATGAAATTGAATTCTAATGGAAATCATACCTTGGGTATAATGGAAATTTGTCATTCTTTTTTTTTTGTCTATTTGGTTTTTGGGATACTTCTGGATTTGGATCTTTTTTCTAGAACCATTGTATTCTTTAGATGAGAAAATTTACACCTGACACTAAATCTTCGCCTTAAAACTGGACTAAATTTAGTAGGTTTTTATGAATACCGGCCAATTTACTTTTTATCCCCCCCCCCCATACAGCTGGTATAATGTCCTCATTCTATTTCTTAGAGCTCCTTACAACTGATATAATGTCCTCATTCCACTTCTTATCCCCCCCCCCCCCCCTTACAGCTGGTATAAAGTCCTCATTCTATTTCTTAGAGCTCCTTACAACTGATATAATGTCCTCATTCCACTTCGTATCCCCCCTTACAGCTGGTATAAAGTCCTCATTCTCCTTCTTAGCCCCCCCCCCCCCCCGCCCCTTACAGCTGGTATAATTACCTCATTCCACTTCTTAGCCAGCCCTCCCCCCCCCCCCCCCGCCCCATACAGCTGGTATAATATCCTCATTCTACTTCTTAGCCCCCCCCCCTTACAGCTGGTAGAATGACCTCATTCCACTTCTTATCCCCCCAACCCCCCTCCCCCCCCCCCCCTTACAGCTGGTATAATGTCCTCATTCTACTTCTTAGCCCCCGCGCCTTACAGCTAAAATATTCAATGATGATTCAATGATTCATTTATTGTCATGCAACAAGCATAATAATTGGGTAACAGTCTGATTTCCAAATTTCAAGCATAAAAATACATAAAAATACACGTCTTGCAGAAAACCATGCAGAAACAAAGAAACCAAAAAATCATAAAGAAATGAAAAACAGGAAGGAGAGAGAAGAGAGAAAAAAGGAGTACATACGAAGGATTGGGAAAGCAGAAAACAAAAGGAAGGAAAATTATAGAAAAAACAAAGAAAAGCTGGAAAAAATGAAAGAGAAAGAGAGATAGAAAAGGAGGAAAAAGAAAGAACGAAAATACATACGTGAAATAGACAACCAGTACTTCCCCTAACCCTGAAACAGGTGTGGCAATGTACACTCCAGTATTCAAAACAGTATGAAAAAACATTAACTTCCATAATATCGTATGTTTAATAGCTACATGTAAAGGCAGAAAACGAGATTACATGTACATGTACCTAAGAGAGCAGGGAGATAAAAAAAGAAGAAAGGAGGAGCCTAGGATGGAGGAGGAGAAGAGAAGAAAAGGAGAGGAAGAAGAAGGGTAGGTACATAAACAGTGCATCTCCTTATCCTGAGGCAAAGAGTGGCATTGTACACTGTGATATATTTCGCCGGTGCTAAAACAAACATAGCATAAACAAGTACATTTAGCAATACATGTAAAGGCAAGAATGTGGGACTGTAATATTCAACCGGTGTACATACAATGCATATTATATTGCAAGAATAAAACAAAGTACATAGTAGCCATAAATGTAAAGGCAAAAATATGGGATTTATACCTAATGAACTTGTATGCTATCATTGCACTTGGTAGGAAAGATTGTATGAATAATGTCCTAATTCTACCTTTTAGCAGTGGCGGATATAGCCTGGTAATACACAATACATTATACGGGCCCGCCATTGTGCACAAAGAAAGCGGGCCTATAGAATGTATTGTGTCTAATCCGGCTAGATCCGCCACTGCCTTTTAGCCCCCCCCCCCCCCCCCCCCCCCACCTTACAGCTGGTATAATGTCCTCATTCTACTTCTTAGCCCCCCTTACAGCTGGTATAATGTCCTCATAGTCTTCATGGCCTTCCATGGTTACAATATCGTTTGAATAGACATGACCTGTGGTAATATTTCGATCAGGTTTCATCACTTCTAGACTAGGGGCAAATGGCACTGCATATCCATCCCCATCAAAGTCTGACTCTTTCTTGTAAGATTTCATTTTCGAGTTGCCGGAGTTGATATGGCTGTGAGGATGGGATTGCTCGCTGTTTATCAATCCCATACCATTGGTATTCGGTACGTTACCAAATGCTTGGTCGTCCTGTTGAGCTCCTCCTACAACTGTCGCGACATTTCCCAATTCCATCGCTTGAGGAACAGAAGTTCTGGAGCCCTTTTTAAAGCTAAAGTGAGTGATATATAAACTAATAAGTAACATACACAGATTTCCCTGACAGCCATAAACTAGGGCCAGAAAATCAGACTGACAAATATCAAACATCGTTATTTATTTCACCTGGCATAATACGGGGTTACGATGACAATCGATGATGTGCATTCTAGAACAGTCGCTGCCCAGGAATGTTTTTATCTATCATTATGATTTGTTTTCGATACGGTATATATTCGGTCTTACCATTGTCGATAGCAAAATAGCACTATCATGACTATCAGAACGAGTAGAGAACAAGACAGTTATGATTGCTACCACAGGAATTAGCCACGACATGTCAGGACTCTGAGGAAAAGGTGTAACAACTGGAAAGAATTGATAAAAAGGATATAAACCATAGTATTAGCCATATTAGACATCTGAGCAATGCAATTTTTACGATTTATTGCCCGGCTTTGACAATCCAACAAAATTGCGGGCCGATAAATTGTTTAATGACCGGTTTCGATAGTTAATGGGATTTTGCGTGATAAATAGCGGGCAATAGATTGTATGTACTTTTGTACCATCTTTTCGAGTTCGCTTTAGACGTTTGATCCTGTTAATAAAATTGATATGGACTGGCAACTTTCGGGTATACAACATTAAAGGAGAATTAACCCCACAATATAAATGTACTTATGTTTAAATGTGTAATATATTCTAAATCATTGTCCTGTATCACTTTAGAAATAAAATATCAGAAAAGGGTTTAATTCAAGGCATTCTAGTTCACCGTATCATCTGCTAACACTTTACATGGGGGCTGCCATTTCTTGATGATATGGAGTTGGACATGAACCATTGGAAACCGTTCTGGTCAAGAAGATATTTTTAATCCTAGATCTAAATTGCTTCTCTTCATTGCAAAAATTCCCATATATGATGGAAAATACATAACAGGTGTATACATTATATTCTAAAATTTGAAATTTATAGATTTCTTTTTAAATTCTCTAGTTTTGCTAAATTTTTTGGCAGAGCAGAAGATAATTTATGCAACGCGCATTCTGACTATTGAAGTCCATTATCTCAAAGCAGGTGAATGCATAGTTTGTCACCATTGACATGATTGACGCTCGGGAAAGTTATCATCCATAAATTTGAATTAATTTGCTCCGTCGCGTACGTCATAGTATCACAAAAATAGATTTATATTTAGTAAAATAATAATTTTCAAAGAAATTTTCGTTTTTAGAATATATATATATATATATACTAAGTATTATCTTCTAGACTTTATTGTGTCACAGTGGCTTGACGTCTTGATGATCGACCAGGCAATATACACCAATTAGTTTGTTTACCAATTAGCAGTACATATCCATTATCATGTTAGTACCGTGATTTGCACTGCATGGTTTTATGAATTGCGTGTCCAAGAAAAGTTGTGGTACGTTTACCTTCTACAGCAGTGGTAGATTCTTCTCCAAAGGGCCTTGCACCATCGGTGACTATTTTACTCGAAGTTTGAACTGTTTTTTATTCAAAGAAAATGAAAATGTATGATAGACCGTTCTACACGATTTTGGTTTTGCGAAATCATTTTATATTAGTCGGAATAGTCTAATCATTCTTTATCTAAATAAGAATTATACAATCTCCTTTAAAAGAAAAGAAGCTTTATCATTTTCCTTACTTTGTTTTTGTTTCTTTACCCAAAGTCCAGAATATTATTTATCTACATCCCGAACATTAGAATAAAAGATTTAGTAATTTGAACAAAAGAAATTTATTGAAGCGTGTTTGGTGGGTAAAATGGTATCTGATACTAGGCAACTTTTACTGAATACATATAATCCTCAAAACAGTCTTGTTCTCTTTAAATCTAATATTGGAAATTTTTTTGAACAACTTTTACCCAACTCTTTTATAGTGCATTATCTAACTGGTTCCGCAAAAGGTTTACCATGTAATCCCTCGAGAGACAAACTAAATGACATTCTCAAGGAAATTGAGTTTTAAAATGAATTTAATTGATTCTTAAATTCAATTGAAAGAAAATTATAACAAGTAAAAGTTGTATCTATACGGCTCCTGCCTTAGACTACCACAGAAACTGCTACTACCTAAATGTGCACCCCCCCAAAAACAACAACAACAAACAAACAATAACGACTTTTCAATTACAACTACTGCGGACTACAATCCCCCCCCCCCCTTCCCATTTTCCTAAAATCATGTTTGATAAGAATTGATAATACAATTGATTATCGTTTTCAACGAAGAGCATAATGCCAAAAAGGAGTTAAATATATATTTTTTGACCGAAATTAATTTTTAAAGATAGATATGTGCATCTCTGACATGTACTATAAGTATTGCATGAATATTATTTCATGATAGTTGAAACAAAAAGTTGTAACAAATTTAGGTTTCATTCCAATAGGAGCTGAATCCAATTTGGTCATTTAGAGTTCGTTCCATAATTTTCCCCACATAAATTTGATAAAATTAACGTCGTTTTAATATTGTTATGAATATCCTTGGATTCAGCTCAATTTGAAATGAAACATCGAAAATATAAGAAATTCAAACAAAATATAAACATCTGAAAAGATTTAAAATGGACTCTGCTAGCAGTATCAATGTGTTTCGTATTGAATTTCAATTTTAAATGTATTTGAATGGATAGAAAAGGACAATTCGATAAGGTTTTATTCCATAGGGGGCTAGATCCATGGAAATTAAGATTATAAAACGATTCTGAAAAACTGAAATTCATTGCTAGATTTCTAAAAACTTTAATATAAGACAATAGCCCTACCATATTATATCAGAATAAAGTTACAGTGGATAACAGGAAGTGGTAAAATTAAAGAAAAAAAACATGAATTTACACAAAAACACCTAAGGAGGATCTATCCCCTTTTGTATATATAAATGAAACTCTTCAAATACTCTGACAAAGTAATACGAATGTACAATCTTAATCTAACTGCAAGTGCATTCATGCATGTACATTCATATCAAAATACATACTCATAATACACGCCTTTACCTTAGTAACATGCTGCGTAGGGGCTCTGTAAATGAAATAACGTATATATTGGAGAGCAATTTCAAAGCACCACTAAGACAAAATAGATTTTAACCTTTGGAAGAAAATATAGTACAAATCTTCATGCAATCTGCCATTTAGGTCCTTGGTTTCATAGGTATCATACCTTTTAGTATAGTAGGTAGAGAGGAATGAAAACTTTTGAGCGGGTACAATTATTTCAAGTCAGTTAAGAATTTTTTTACATTTTAAAAGGGTATTGAAGCATCATCTGAAAAATGTGTCTACTCCATAACTATATTTCTCCTCTCCTTTTTGTAGCTCAGATGGTTTTTTCCTATATTATATGACTTATGTAACCAACGTTTATTATCGATAGTTTCATTATGATTTTCTGTATATAGTTTTTTTTTCCGTTGAGTAAGTCTTGTTTTCACATTTATGTAATCTTCGCCTACTTTATAAAAAATGTTATGTTTTATTTTGCTACTTTAGTACATTCTTATTACTTGTCGTACGTGTACGATAGTCTTGTAGCCGTACTAATGTGTTTTCTTAGTGTATTTTTAATCAGTTATTTAGGTAAGGACCCCATTGGAAATAAGCCATTTCGGCTTTCATGGGCTATCCTGTCATGGTACCTGGTTATGTTTGTATTGCAGTATACCTGACGAATAAAATAAAATAAAATCAAATTCATGAAATTGGACGTGAATTTGACATTTGACATTTAGATAATTCCCCAAAGAGGCCTCGCATTTCTCCCATAAACGAAGACAGTATTAGAAGACAGCTCTCCTCTGTTTGGGGGACGTCTTACAGTCCCGTGTGTATCGGACATGCCCGGCACGTCTTTGCTACAGGCGCCAAATGCCACACTATTCATTGTTTGTGCGACATATTTAAGGGTAGATTTTCTCCTTTTATATGAAGAATGTGATATAATTTAACTGGCCTGCGGTGTCTTCAAGTTGTAGAGGTTATATCTATCATACATATTTTGAAAATCTCCAGTATATATTATGTCTTGTATGCAATTTAAATCAAAGTGAAAACGCCAGCTCCCAAAACTTGTGCTTCGCTACTTCACCATCAACGTATTATGTATTACGTTTTAGTGGATTGTAAGGGAACATGGGTGTCATACAGACTTTTGAATATGTTAATGAGTATCATTGAATCATTTGCATCTAGGCTGTTGAACACCTGGGACCAGTCGGTATGGACTAAATATTCTGTAAAAGTATGTTGTTATCCGAAAAGTTGTGGGTCCAAAATAATGTCAGAACCTGCATAAAGGGGTGGGGTAAGCCTAATACAGATACTGGGATGTGATCAGACATATCACTTATTATTATGCTAGTATTTATGTGTCTAATGGAATTAGTTTTAACAAATTATGTTGTCTGTATGTGTTGAGGAGTTATTGGCTATTCGGGTGGTTATAAGTGATTTCCAGAGCATCTTAACACAAAATTGTTGACAGTGATTACATGTATTACATTTTAAGAGATCAAGGTTGTATAGTCTCCCTTTAGAAACAGGTTCTGTTTTCAAGAGAAATAGAAGATAACGTGTTTTTAGGTAGATCAAGATTAATTTCGGTAAGCTTGAGGTGGAAGGTAAATATCTCCATTAATAATGCTTCTTTTAATGTGGGATAATTAGTTCAATAACAAAAGTTTTGACATAATTGTAATTCAACCCTTCGAAATTTTTGGTTTGGAATTTATTCGATTATTATATACGGGTCAATCCACGTCAAATCAACCAATGCTTGTCACCCGACCCCCTTCGATTTTCTTTAAACTCGCACCAAATGTTCCTCGGAGTGTCTGACGGAAAACCCCAAAATATTTTGCCCTAAGGTTAAGTGGTTAAGATACAGCCTCCATAGCAACCAATGCGCGTTCCAAGAAATGAGTTTTATGAAAATTATGGTTTTTTAATTGACCATTGAAGCCAGAATTTGTATCCAGTACAGCTCATTATCTGTAAATTGGAAGAACTTTATGCTCTTTAAAAGAAAAATCAATTGTGACGCAAAACTGACCTTTCGTTTCTGCGTACGAGGTCACCGAACATGGTGTCGAATTTCATTTTTGAAATTTTGGATGCATGTTTAGAGCCTCATATCTCTAATACCGTATGAGATCAGGAACTGGAATTTTGTACAGTTAAAGACTTTGACTTGGGCAATAATCCAAAAACAGCACCCGATTTGGGCGAGCCGTTTTTGTGAAGGGCGCCCTCAAAGTTGCAAAAAATGAAAAATGTTCCAAGTTCAAGGTCACAGATGACCCTTCGTCCCATCTAGGAATACCATGAAATTTTCTGTATTAATAGACATTTACCAATATTATTGGGGGTTACCAAAGAAATTTTGGTACCGAAAGGTTTAACGGCTAATTTTCACCACCAAAAGTTGTGGTAAACGATGAAAATGGGATTCGGGGGACGTTTCACATGACGACAGTTTCAAAATGGAGAGCCCCAGCTCTGTCATATTTGCTGTAGTTATAGTCTGTAATACATATTTTAATAAAATATACCACAAGACTGCCTATTTGCATGATTTTGGCATTGAAACTTGATTCAAAATGTGATAAAAAACAGTTGTCTTGCCATTTCCCGTGTGTCTTTGTGTGTGAACGAGAATTTAACTACAGTGTATACGATTCATCCATGAATGAAAATGAATTTGACCAGTTTTTTCCAAATGTTAATGAAACTGATGATGTAAGTCTTATGAGGCACCTGAAAATATGGGTTTAATTACTGCAAATGAAAACAGTGTCGCAAAAATTGAATCAAAGTAAGCATTCAGATCGACCCATGTTTCTACCTAAAGGACTCATATAGAGAGCAAGTAATTTTCATATATCTCCCAAGAACCTTTTAAATACTACGAATATATTGTCGTTTAGGCAAAATTAGGTGTTATAGTGATTTTGAAGGTCTAAAGTTCAAGGTCACTGCTCATAGGGAGCAAGTAATTTTCATATATCTCCCAAGAACTTTTTGAATACTATGAATATAATATAGCAACACCAAGAAACACCTTTGCATTTATGAAAAATCCAGGAGTAATCATGCCTTCAAACATTGTTGTTTAGGCAAAATTAGGTGTTATAGTGATTTTGAAGGTCTAAAGTTCAAGGTCACTGCTCATAGAGAGCAAGTAATTTTTGCATATCTCCCAAGAACCTTTTAAATACTACGAATAATATATAGTAACACCAAGAAATACCTTTGCATTTATGAAAAATCTAGGAGTAAACATGCCTGCAAACATTCTCGTTTAGGCAAAATTAGGTGTTATAGTGATTTTGAAGGTCTAAAGTTCAAGGTCACTGCTCATAGAGAGCAAGTAATTTTTGCATATCTCCCAAGAACTTATTCGATACTCCCAATATACTGTATAAAGTAACACCAAGAAAAACCTTTGCATTTTTGAAAAATCCAGGAGTAATCATGCCTTCAAACGTCATCGTTTAGGCAAAATTAGGTGTTATCGTGATATTGAAGGTCAAAAGTTCAAGGTCATTGTTCCTTGAGAGCAAGTAATTTTTATATATCTAGATCAAACAAACCTTCTTAGCCCAACAAGCCATCAACAAAGTTCTTTCCCTCCCCAGATCTGAAGTTCTCAAACAGAAAACTGACAGCCAGGATACCAATGGCAGAATACCTCTCGTGACCACCTTCCACCCTAATCTCCCTCCTCTCCGCAATATCCTTCATGACAACCACCGTATTCTCAACATTACTTAAGTTATTTGTCGACAGTAAACATCGATTAAGAAACGTTAAGATTAACATGATTAAAGGCCTAAATATTCTGTTACTTGCAAATCCAAACCAAAGACTAAGCATAATTTCTGATTCCAAATTGTAACCACTAAACAGGTTCAAATAGATTTTTAAATGCCTTAAATAAGAAATACTTATTTATGCACTTGATAATGACAAAGATAACAGATTGAATCCTAACAACAAATGCAAGATAAATTACATGTAATCACATTAAATGCAGTCATTAAAGTGAAACAAAATGTATATGAATATGCAATAATTAAATATGATTCACATGTGTACCTTAATATAGATCAATCATTGTTGAACAATGTATATATGAATGTATCTCTCGAAGGATTCTCCTCCAAGCACCTTGGCCTGATAACCTAATCTACCAATTTCAGTATAAATTATCAAGTCCTCAAATTAAACATTTCATCATTTTGCATTTGTAACATTGTACTATGAATAGGAAACCCTAATGCACTAACATACCCTTTAACTGTATGGTACATGTACTGTATACATACAAATGATATACAAATTCTTCATTATCTGGAAGAAATTTTCTGACATAAATAAACAATGTTTCCTATCTGATATAAAAAATTAATAAGATCAAAGGAACAACTAACCTCTTTGCCTCCTTATCTGATATCTTAAAGTAGAAAACATCACAGGATGTGATAGATTCTAGATGATTCTACTCCACAAATGCAACCAATAATCTCTTATTTGGAGCCTCCATCTTGCCTGCCTCCAATGCACAAAACTACATGTATAGTGCCCAGTGTATATGTCAGGCATGCACACACAAATTTACACAAAAGACCTATTCAGTAGAGTGCACTCAAATGGCACTCAAAGGGTCAAGCCTAGTCTTTGCTTCAGACCCAGATTTGCAATAACACAAACAACAAAAAAAAAAAAAAAAATCAAATGAACATTCATAACAGATAGCATCACGGAGATGGGACCACTTACTGTTGATGTCGGTGACATTTGGGGCAGGAGTAGCCATCTTCTTGCTGAAAACTTCTTGAAACTGCTGGGATCTTCGTGGTCAGCCTCACTTTGCTGCCGATGAGGGAGTGGTCTGTGTCACAGTCTGTGCTGTGGAAACTACGAGTATGAAGGACGCTTCCCAGGTCTACACGTTTGGTGATGACAAGGTCAAGCCGGTGCCAGTGTTTGGACCGAGGATGTCCCCACGAGAGTTTGTGGAGTTCATAACAGATAGCATCACGGAGATGGCACCACTTACTGTTGATGTCGGTGACATTTGGGGCAGGAGTAGCCATCTTCTTGCTGAAAACTTCTTGAAACTGCTGGGATCTTCGTGGTCAGCCTCACTTTGCTGCCGATGAGGGAGTGGTCTGTGTCACAGTCTGTGCTGTGGAAACTACGAGTATGAAGGACGCTTCCCAGGTCTACACGTTTGGTGATGACAAGGTCAAGCCGGTGCCAGTGTTTGGACCGAGGATGTCCCCACGAGAGTTTGTGGAGTTCCTTACACTTGAAGTAGGTGTTGGTCACACACAGGCCGTGGTGACAGCACAGCTCCTGCAGCCTCTGTCCATTCTCGTTCATCATGCCTATGCCCTGGTGGCCGAGACAAGAAGGCCAGGTGTCGCAGTCGGCTCCCACTCTAGCATTGAAGTCTCCAAGGAGGTATAGCCCTTTGGTGTTGAGGATATCGGATATTGCCTCATCCAGTGACTCGTAAAACTGGTCCTTGGCCTCTGGGGTGGAGCAGAGTGTCGGAGCATAGCTGCTGAGGAGATTGGCAAAGCCTGCTGTTGTTGACAGTCGCAAGCTGAGGATTCTCTCCGATCCGCCAGTTGGTGGTTTAAAGGCTGCAGATAACGAGTTCTTCACAGCGAAGCCCACACCGTGCTATCTGGGGCTGTCCTGTGGCAAGCCCTGCCAAAAGAAGGTGTAGTTGGCCTCCCTGATGGAACCGCTGTCAGCCAGGCGGGCCTCCTGCAGGCAGGCAATATCAATGTTCAGTCTTGCCAGTTCCTTGTCGATGACTGCAGTCCTGCGTGCGTCGTCAATCACTTGGAGGTCGTTGGTGAGTCCAGGACACATCGTCCGGACGTTCCAGCTTGCTAGTCGAAGAGCTTAAGTTTTCTTGATTCTTTCTTTTCTGCCTGGTGCGGGGGTTTACAGCTCGCTTGTCTAGATTGATTCCTTAGCCTTTCCTCTCCCGAAGATACCCACAAGGCAGTGGGACCATTTATCCATGGTTGGTGGTGCTAGATAGCCGCTGATGGCTCTCCTGAGCTGGCGCCCTTTGATACATTTTCTTTTTAATTCTACAGGGTGTCAAGCTACCCACCTCACCAGTCCTCTTGCGAGAGCTGGTAGGGGAGTCAGTTTAGTCGCCGACGACTCGACCCTGCGGCAGGTAGTACTGGGTTACAGGGTACCAGTAGCAGACCGAAGCCTGACCTGACTCTAGCGACAATTGATTCGGGCTTTATTTTGTCAAAGATGAAGGGTTATTATGGTTGCAATTTGGTTTTAGGTAAGGTTTAGGGTTAATGTTATGATTACTCTAAAAAAAATCGAGTGCTCACTGATGTCACTCCCCGGGGAATGAAGATAAAGTGAAAGTCAAATGAAACTCCACTCTTTTCCTTTTAGAGAGCACTCGATATTCACTCTTAAACAGGTGATCGCTGACGTGACTATTGGTGGAGTGAAAGCATAATGAAAATGCACTCTTTTTTAAAGAGAGAGAGTAGGTATAGTGCTTGACCCAGGGTTGAAGTGTAAATTTGGTTAATGAACTGAATGCAAGCAAGCGATTGTCACTGGAGGATGCGTCGTACAACCAATAGCAGATCTGATCTCCAATCAGTCACGACAACCTGCTCCATTACCCCATCGGTGTTCCCTATTAAAACCCTGATTGCTGAACTTATGAAGCTAGTTCGTAATTAGTACCTGGTAAATATTAACCTAAACTGACATTTTTTGCGCACGCGAATCTGATTTGGTGGGCACACGACTTGTTTAGCATGTTAAATCCAGAAGAAATATCTTACAGCGTTATTTGGCAAGATTTGTTCAGTCAGTTTTACATAACTGTGTATCAAAATCATGTTAATGTCAACTGACATTCGTAAAATGTATTTTATACACAATAGTTTACAAAACATTTCACTTAATGATGACTTATAACATCTGCATGATAATATTCCCTTTAAAAATACTTGTACTTAACACATTTTACATAATAGGCATTTCTTTTGCAAAATGAATTTTACTTAAATAGTGCTAAGTAAATGTTACATAAAATTTCACATTTTGCATGACACATAATATGCGAAATGTAATTCATTACAAATATTTAGTAAAATACTACATAAAAACATTCATTTCAGACAATTTTACATAATTATATTAAGTAACAATTTTACCAACGGAAGTTTACATAATGAAATATTAATTAAATATTTCTCTGTGTGTACGTTTACGTTTGCACATCTTGAGACAACTGATTAACTCTCTTCAATTAATTTCGTTATTGCTAATATAAAATCAAGTGTTGATGTTTCTTCGTAAAACTTTGGGAGAACTGTCCCATATGAATGATAACCACGTTTTTTTTCAGGTGGTAAATGTGCGGCCTAAGATGTGCAGCTATTGTCAGATACTCCTCTCACAGCTAAATAACATTGTATCACAAACTAATACAAATTACATACCGGCTCCAGGGGCGTATCCAGGATTTCCTAATAGGGGGGGCGCCAGGAATTATTGATCGCCGTCATGGGGGAGGGGTCTTTGGAAAATTTTTGCTTCTGAAGAAGGGCTGAGATGCAAAATAGTGCTATATGCAGAGCTGCCAACCTGTCACTTTCAAAAAACATATTATTCAGCTAGAAAAAAACATTTTTAGGTGAAAAAAACATATTTTGCCGGTTTTATATGTTTTCGCTATTTTCCTTAAAAATGCTAATGCGACTACTGTACATTTCTTTAATAAGAACGCCTTCAGTTGCATAAAGTCGTTTCATGTGAATGCATTAAAAAATAAAAAATACTGGTCAAAATTGTGCCCCGCACAGTTTGCAACAGGCACTGAACTCGTCTCGTCTCGAAGCAGCTCCATTTTGCTGAGCTGCATACTCGGGTTTGAATGTTTGCTTCCTTCAGCTCAAAAAAATCCTGAAAACCCAAGCCGGAGGTACAGGGGCCCGCTCAGGGCCCCTGATGGGGTCGAGGGGCAAAGCCTCTTTTGAGGGTTCAGGGAGCGAAGCCCCCTGAAGCTGGTACGTTTTCTTGTTCTTTAGAGGGCTAAATTCATTAATCTATAGTACATTATAAAGAAATATTCACATGATTAACTTAATATTTTAGCCAATTGATCTGCTTTTTACCACACCACATGCAAATTCACCTTGCCCAGTTGCCAGTAAGATCTAAACTAAAAACCAGGAACTAATTTTTTTTCGATGGAAAATTACTTTATCTTCATTCTATAACATTCCAGGAATTCCCTGATCGTATGTAGTTAACCACAGCTAAATTCAAACACCCCAACATAAAGTTAAAGAGTAGCCCGCCGTTGGTGTCTGTCCTGAGATATGGGGTTGGAATGAGAGCTCACCTGAGATAGGGAGGTACATTGAGCAGTGTTCTGAATTTAGGGGGGTCTCCAAAGCAGGAAAAGCCCGCGCAAAGCCCGCGATAGGGGGTTCAGAAATTTTGGCAGCCCTGAGATAGAGGGGTGCTTTCAAAGGGAGGGAACAAGCATACGCGTACCCTAAATAATACTGAGTGGGGGGGGGGGGGGGGGGGGGGCGGGAAGAGTAGAAAACAAGCCACAAAAGCCTGGTCATGAAGAACGATTCACGATATGCACGCACTGTACCCAGCACACTACCAATTATCTAGGCCGCTGGTGCTGGGGAAGACTTGGCACCTGTATCCTTGTACCTTGATCATAGTCTCTTGAAAAAATACCTGCTGGAATTCACTTTCCAGCAGGGATTTTTTCAAGAGAATATTTCAACAAATTAACCAACAAATTAGACATTATCTCTCACCTGAATCATGAAAAAAGCGATGATATTCCATTTGGACTCATTTGCAAAACTTAGAATCAGTTCTCAGAGGACAAATGCCGGTTATTAGGGGCTGTGATTTCCCTATCTCGCGATAGCACAATCGTGCACTGCCATCATGCATAACATGGATTCACTGCACAGTACGTTATCTTGTCAATGTACACTGTTTGTTCTCACACCCATGCTTCGTATACACTGTACATGTTAGCACAAACAGTGCACATAGACAAGATAAGGTAGTTGTAGGGTATCTACGTAGTGAAAGTTCGAACGACCATACTCGGAATTTTCAAAAAACGGATTTTCGCACAGAAAAACGTAGGGACGTATTTTACTCAAAAAAACGTATTAATACGTTAAAAACGTACTACTTGGCAGTTCTATATATGTGACCAATTTTGAAGCCTATTTAATGAACAATATTTTCAATTGGTATGAGGATTTTTTTTTTTTTTGCTATTTTTTTTTTTTTACGACGGCCAATAGGGGGGGCGCGCGCCTGTTGCGCCCCCCCTGGATACGCCACTGGGCTCGGCTGCCGCAGAAAGTCCAATGAAAATCATCAATATTATAGCTGTCCCGTCCATTTTGAGATGAGATAAGTCTACAATCTAAAAAGTAGTATTTGTTAAAACGGTTCCTGCCTAACAAATTACAAGTGATAAAGCCAATCCAACTCTATAAAAAAATATCGTTTTCGTGCCTTTAAAGTTTTGTTGTTTTAAGCCAACTGCATTAACAAGATGATTAATTTTATAATATTGACTGGCCTTGAGGGGGACATCGAAAAATGTTGCCCGCAACAGAATCATATTGCCCTGAGTCGAAGACGAGGGCAATATGGTTCTTTTAAGGGCAACATTTTCGATATTCCCCGAAAGTAGAGCCAGTAAATATTATTATTATTACCTATATCATGTATATCATGTATATGCCTATCTTGTAGCAATGACGGACACGTCTGTTTGCCTGTCAGTCTCTCTGATTTCAGATAATTCATGCTGGTATGTAATCTGGTCCAAGCAATTGTGACGTAAATTGTTACCGCGCGTATCCATTGTTTAAGCCTACGCGTACACAATACTGCGCGTATGCACTTTAATAAAAGCGCACTGACAAAAAAAGGTGGATGTTACTCGGGCTCAATGTTGACCGCACTTTTTGTACACAAAGTGAATGGTGAAACCCGGAAGAGGGAAAATATCAGGGAATGATGACCGCTCAGAACTAGGTCATTTGCGGACCGCGCAAAACATGAATATTAATTGCCCTGTAAAACTGCCCCATAAAGGTAATAATTATATAATATTGACTGGCCTTGAGGGGGACATCGAAAAATGTTGCCCGCAACAGAATCATATTGTCCCGAGTCGAAGACGAGGGCAATATGGTTCTTTTAAGGGCAACATTTTCGATATTCCCCGAAAGTAGAGCCAGTCAATATTATTATTATTACCTATATCAAGTATATCATGCATATGCCTATCTTGTAGCAATGACGGACGTCTGTTTGCATGTCAGTCTCTCTGATTTCAGATCATTCATGCAGGTATGTAATCTGGGCCAAGCAATTGTGACGTAAATTATTACCGCGCGTATCCATTGTTTAAGCCTACAATTTAACGCGTACACAATACTGCGCGTATGTACTTTAATAAAAGCGCACTGACAAGAAAAGGTGGATGTTACTCGGGCTCAATTAATGTTGACCGCACTTTTTGTACACAAAGTGAATGGTGAAACCCGGAAGAGGGAAAATATCAGGGAATGATGACCGCTCAGAACTAGGTCATTTGCGGACCGCGCAAAACATGAATATTAATTGCCCTGTAAAACTGCCCCATAAAGGTAATAATTACACATATTTTCAATTAACTTTCCTGATGAAAAAAAATCACCAGGCGGAAAATGTTTACACCAAATTTATTTACATTCCTTTCCCCAAAAATGTGCGATTTTGTTTGGAAATGCGTGGAAATCCAACAAAAGCATATTTTCTGACTACTGTCACAACAATAAACACCTTTAAAGGCCATGTGTGATTAAAAAGAACAGTGTAATGATGTATGCGCGCGTGACGTCTTGCATCCCCTCACCGGTTCCTTCCCAAACCTCTCCCTCTCTATTTTTCTTTCCCTTGATCCCTCTTTTTTTCCCCTCTATCTTTCTCTCTCTCTCTCTCTCTCTAATTTTATAAACAAATCAATTAATAAACACTTCTATCTTGTTATTAATGTTATGCTTGAAGAGACAGTTATATTAATACCTTCCACCAACATTGTGTTTTTTGTTGTGATACATTGCATATTGGTGTATTACTAGTATTTGTTTAAACGGAAGAAAACATCCCCTCTTATGACCGGGTGTTAATCTATTATTCCACTTCCGTCGATATCTACTCTTTAATATTTTTGTTCACTTGATGTTTGTTTGTACACACAATTGTTCGCACCAAATCAATAGAGTATGCCAGTGTGGGTTCCGAGTGACCGCTTCACTGAAATTGGTTTGGCGGTGTCACCCTGATTGAAGGTCAGACTCTACAAATACAAATACTCGCATGCAACAATGATACTATTGGTTTCTGTATAAATTAAGAAACCAATATATAAGAAATAATATTTGATGACGTGTATTATTCATCACTGTTAGCACACCTATGGTATCCATGGTAAAGGGCTTTTCAAAGACATTATATTGGAGCCTATAACATACAAGCATAGATTTCACCCTAGTCTCTTCCACATTTCACTCTTCTTTCAGTCTTTTTTTTCTCGAAACTCTGCCCCCCTCTCCCTCACCTCCCCCTTGATATAAAGCACAGAGGCAAATGTATTCTCTCGCTCGCTCTCTCTCTCTCTCTCTTTGTCTTTCCCTATCTATCCATCTATGTTTCAATTGGTCGTGGGGTAGGGGTGAATCCCCTATCAAGGTAATCAGTACAGACTTACTTAAGAATGACAAAGAGGGGAAAACACTGGGCCTTTGGTCGTCTTGTTTTCGTAAATGAACCTCAACCCTAATCATGATGTTACTGATAGTTTCATACCCGACATAGCTCTGCTACATACTGTATGTATTTTCCTTCCCCTACTCCTTCCCCCTGTTTTCTTGCTCGTCATCTCTCTCGCTCTCTCTCCCCCTCCATCTCCATCTCCCTCTCTCCGTTTCTCTCTCTCTCTTTCTATCTCGAATATCTGGCTCTCAAATTTGCTAAAACGTCAAAGGGAGGAAATGACTCTCCTCTCCCTGCACGCACCCGTTTACCATGTGTGTCGATCCCGGGGGATGGGGGTATATATCTCAAAATAAAGAAATAAAATTGAGGTGGGGGATGGCCTGTATTATTACCCCCCCCCCCCCCAATATTTTTGGATTATGATAAATGAACGTAAATGATGATTATCCAAACTCCTGATGTTTGATCACATTCTTTAATGATTAGAAGTAAGGAAATAAGAAATTCCATTAAATTTCAATGCGAAAATTTCGAAGAAAATTCGTTTGCTTGCATTGTTATTCTTAATTAAGGGTTAAGGCATTCCGTCCATTGGCGTAGATCCGTGCATTTCTTCTTTTCATTAACAACAATTTGGGGACGTTCTAAAATGCAAGTTTTAGAGACAGATTTTTGAAAAATTCCCTGATGTAGGATGGGAGATACGCCCTCCCACGCCGCTTGGTCTCTTCGCTCAGTGGTGTATCTACGGGGCACGTGCAGCGTGGAGCACTTGGAGGGGGCGCTTTGCTCCCCCAGTATATATTTCTTAAATAGCTTAAAGGGTTCAAAAACTTTCATACAAAATTTCATATAACTCCTGCTAAATATTGCGCTCCCAATATAGAATAAAGTGTATAAAACTGCATTAGCAAAGGCTCAGCTTTTGAAAGAAATCTGAACTTCAGGTCCCCTCTCTGAATTTCTCGACTCTTTCTCAAGCCAATAGGGTTTTTGTTAGTTCTGCGCCCGATTGTAGAAGTGAGTGAATAAAAAAACCGATTATCAATGTATAAATTTCGAGCTTAATTTCATTGTTTGCCCCGGGTGCCATAATCCCTAGATACGCCACTGGCTTCGCTCCCTCGCATGTGAAATACTTGAAAAGCAGGCAGGGCGTCGAACTATAACTTTTCGCCTAAAAAATATGTTTGCTACAAGCCGTTTCTCTCAAATTTGCTAAAACGTCAGAGCTTTCGCGCTTTGCGCGGGAAGGGGGAAACTCCCCCTCTCTGCACCCGCCCCTGTTACCCAACAGTGCAGTATTCCGTCCAAATAACTGTTACATACAGTGCAGTATATAATTCCGTCCAAAATAACTGAAAAGCAGCCTGGGCGTCGAACTAACATTCTGCCTTAAAAAAAAGGTGCTAAAATGTAAGAGCTTTCGCGCTTCGTGCGGGAAGGGGGAAACCCTCCCTCCCTGCACCAACCCCTTTTACATACAGTGTAGTATTGCGTCCAAATAACTGAAAAGCAGCCAGGGCGTCGAACTAACATTTCGCCTGAAAAATTGTTTGCTACGAGCCGTTATCTTTCTCTCAAATTTACTAAAAACGTCAGAGCTTTCGCGCTTTGCGCGGGAAGGGGGAAACTCCCCCTCTCTGCACCCGCCCCTGTTACCCAACAGTGCAGTATTCCGTCCAAATAACTGTTACATACAGGGCAGTATATAATTCCGTCCAAAATAACTGAAAAGCAGCCTGGGCGTCGAACTAACATTCTGCCTTAAAAAAAAGGTGCTAAAATGTAAGAGCTTTCGCGCTTCGTGCAAAGACAAGTGAACGATAGATCTACTGACGTTAGCCCTCTTTAACTGCTGTTAACACTGCGTGTTGTATAAACTAGCAAAATACAGCAAATTATTATGTCAAGTTTAATAACCGTGATTCGTGGGGGGGGGGGGGGGGGGTCGGGGAACAATAATCACCAGGACATGAACTCCATGCACTTAAGCACACCTTATAGGAAAGCTGCAACTGCAATTTATATTGTTCTTTTGAAAAAGTATGGATTTAACTTGCAGGAAGAAATACAAATGTCAAACAAAAGATTTGTTTGTTGTAGCGTGGCTTTAAATGCTTCCTGGTCTATATATCATTATCATTTGTATCATTAGACATGTTAGAAAACAAAGAGAAAGGAAATTGGCTTTCAAAAAGAGGGGAACCATCAAGAAAGTATTGCGTCAAGTTTCACTTTGTACGGGGGGGGGGGGGGGGGGGTTGATACAAAAGAGACTCGATAATTGCCATTTAAAACGCTGCGGTTATAGCTCGCATAATGAAATGATTATCAAACAAAACTTCAGTTCACCAGGGGGCTATTTAAATGTATCCTGCTCTTTATATTGCATCATTAGAGACCAAGAAGAAAAGAAAATTGAGGTAAATTCATTGTATTGTATAACATTAATAATACTTTCATGGGGACTTGATACGATTAATCACACCAACAGCCTTTGCTATACATGTTCTTTCCAGGTAAGTTTTTCCATAAGAATTTAGTTTGCTCTACTCTTTTAATGTTATGATTGCCAAGCTGATATTACTGGATTATCTAGGTTTTTCTTATTAAAAAAAATCATATAAGATGCTTTTTCCGAATTAATTGTCAAACGGTTTGCTATAAACCACTGCAAAAAAAAAACATCTGCAATTCAGTATTTACAATAGAAACTGTTTCATTTATGTACTGACCTAAAAATAAATTAATTAATGTCATCTGCGAACATAACTGAATGAAAATAATTACTAACTAAGTTAGTATTTACATGAACTTTACGTGATATTTAATTGAGAAAAATCCCAATAAAATATCATTGTGTATTTCTTACAATCAGAAAATGGACCTACAATTTCCTGGTTGAATGAACGTAGATCTTTCCTGGAAATGTGGAATAATTATTAAGCAATCAAAGCCAATTTTCCATAAAAGGTATACTTTCATTCAACCAGGAAATTGTAGATCCATTTTCAAGTTGGCATTAAAGATGAAGATAATGCTGCATGAAGACAAAACGGAAGTTAACTTCAAAAGCGTCTTTCTCGAACAAAATACAAAAACCCTACTATTCTCCAGTTTAAAAATCTATACTCTCCACTAATACACATTCTCCAAGAGTTGACTTATATCAAATTACAGCTAATGAACTGGAGAATAATAATCGATAATGAAATCAAATTAAAAAAAAATACGACTTATGTCTGATTTTGACGTGACGGGTCACACATTAATGATGTAGCTATTACGATTTCCTTGTAAAGTGATCATTATTTTATTTATATATGTCTTGATTTTAACAACATTTCCAATAATATACATATGATGGTCATCAGGATAATGAGGATGATCATGATCATGATACTGACATTGACAAAGATAGGGATTGTCATGAGTATCTTTAGTGCAGTAATGGAATAAGTAATGATGTAATTATTCAACAAAGTACTTACTCACCAAAGTCAGATGAGAGTAACTAGTTTCCTCACAAAATACAAAAGATATTATCTGCTAGAAGTTGTCCAATCTGCTCAAAAGTATAAACCAAGAAACATGATATAAAAATATAAGCAAGAAATGAACCCAGTGCAAGGAAATAAGGAAACTAGTGGACCAGCTGTCACGCGCACCACCAGCTTCCTGTACAGAGTACAGAGTACCAATAAAGAATACGATACAATTAAATTACCTCATCTGTTAACTGATTATCGTAATCTAAGGAATTCCATTACTAAACGAATGGAGAAACGAAACAAGAATGAGAGTAAAAAGTTATGGAAAGAATTAAACAAAATAACTGGAATGGATAAGAAAGATATTGCTTTACCACATGGATTTAAACAGTAATCGATTAAACGATTATTTTGTCAATATTGGTAAACAGATTTCAAAGACTTTCAGTAACCATAATCTATCATGGAACCACTGTAAAAGTATTCACACCTTTGTTTTAAGATCAATTAGTCATGATATAACAAAAAAATCTGTCTCTACTATCGAAAGAGAGCAGTCTTGATATTTTAAACTTTGATACTAAACTACTCCGAATCCCTGCTTCATATATTGATATTTCTCTCAAAACCCTCTTTAGTGAAAGTTTCATATGTGGAATTTTGATTGGAAGATTGGAAACTAGCTAGAACTGCACCTGTTTACAAGGGTAAGGGTGATAAAAAAACGATAATTATAGGCCCATTCCAGTAGTATGTCATATTGCTCAACTAATTGAAAAAGAAGTTCAATCTCAGTTTTTTTCTTACTTACAGACCAATAATCTTATTAATGTTCCCAAATCATTCAACTAATACATGTCTGCACAGAGTTGTCGATGATTGGTATGAATCTTTCAGTGAAAGGAAAACGTTGGTGCATGTTTTCTTGATACATCTTTAATTTTTCGATTGTATCGACCATTATCTTTTGATGTATAAATTAAATAAGTATAGTGTTCTGAATACTGAACCGCAATGGTGTTCTAGTGTTTTATCAGAAAGGAAACAATCAGTTTATTGTAATGGTAAAACATCTGAAACAAAGGATATAACAATAGGAATACCTCAGGGATGTATTTTAGGTCCCTCCGTCTTTCTTATTCTTATAAATTACATCACTGAGTGTTTACGTTCATGCACATGTAATATATATGTTGATGCTGTTGTTATTATGTTTCTCATAGATATTAATAGATATTAATGATTTGAATGCTATGAATGAATGGGACTATGATAATAGATTAAGAATTAACACTAACAAGAGTAACGTTATGATTTTAAGTAGTATCTCACGAGGTCGCAATGAAACTTAGTCTAAAGGTCCATATAAATAATGAAGTAGTTAAACAAGTAAGAAGTATATCTAGGAATCTAAATTGACGATAGCTTATTATGGGATATTCATATCAAATCTCTTAGCAAAGCGTTAACTTATAATATTTTTACTTTAAGAAAGTTCAGTAAGTTTATAAGCTCTACTATCTTAAATGAAATATACAAATGTACCATACAACCAATCTCTGATTACTCTTGCTCCGTATCGGGGAATTGTTGCTTTACCAAACTGAAACATTCTTTTAGGATTACAGAAAAGAGCTGCACGAATTGTTGTCGGTAATTTTGACTATAATGTAACTAGCTTAAATATAATCAAATCAATGAAATGGCAATCAATTGATAGAAGTGGTGATTACTTTTTACCATGTATTGCATTATATTATGTACAACATGGAAACGCCCCGGTACGAATGTGCAATGAAGTTGGAAATGGTTTTTGATAGACACAGTTGTAATACAAGACTTGCCAATAGATTGAATGTGGTTTTACCTAAGCCTTCTCTCGAATGTTTTAAGAATAGTTTTAGATACGCTGGTGGTAACATTTGGAAGAATTTGCCTTATGCTCTTCAGAATGCTAAATCTATGGATACATTCAAACGCATTTATAAGGAAAGATATTTTAAATATGTATGAAACAATATACCTATTCTTCAACTGTACTTGACACGGTCCATCCATCTCACATTCCACTTCTATTTTAATCTGCCCTTAATCTCTCTCTCTCTCTTTCTATATTTCTCTATTACTTTCTCTCCTTTCTACCAATTTCCTTTATACCTTCTCTTTTGCTTCGTTTAATGCATTACATGTATTCGTACTTTTACAGTAATTTTATAAATTTCGCTTTTTAAATTCGAATTATTAAACTGCTTCTCATTTTGTTATCTGTTATATTTATTTATAATGCTTGTTATTCTCACACTTAGTTTTATTGCTGATTTGACTAATTTTGATTATTAGCATGATTGATAGTCATCATTTTTATTTTTATGTAGTACCTTTTTATCTGTTCAGGACCAGGCTGTAAAACAGATTTTGTACCTATATCTGATTCTTGTTATCCTTATTAAATATATTTCAATAAAAAAATCTTGAAATCAAATATAAGTAGTCTAATTGTCTAGTCATGTTTTTAATCATTCTACTATTTAAACAAATATGTTGTCTCTGAAAATAAACCAAGCCTGCTACATGGATACATTGTGTATGTTTTTATTTGAAAAAAAAAAAAAAAAACATTATACATGTTCTAGGATACGTTTCGAATTCCTTCAGTTTGCATAGGTTTAAAAGCTCCATTTTCACTCATCAAATACATCAACGGATATGTTCCCTCTTCTATTAGTGTACTTATAAAGTCAATTACAATATTACGAAAGTATCAATCCCACCCGGGAAAACCGAGCACAGGTATATACTCCGAAAACGGCTTATGGGGTAAGCAGTGCCATCCATACACATGTGTATGGATGGCTCTGGGGGCAAGATGGATATAGAGCCCTCATCGTTCAGTGCGAGACAGTGTGTACAAAAGGCATGGGGATAATCGTGCAATGTCGACCTGCTGTTGATAATATATTTTTCAAAACAAATGCTGCTGATATATTTATTTCAAATGTTTGTCATTTGAAAGTCATTTCATATGACGAATCATTAAAAGATTTCGAAGATAATTGACACGCAGCATTTTTAAAATATATATATATCGTTGGCACTGAACGATGAGGGCTCTATATTCATCTTGCTCCATACGCCGTTTTCAGAGTATATATCTGTGCTCAGTTTTCCGAAGTTGGGTCTGACTGTCAATTAAAGATTCACATAGTTGACAGAAACGTGAAAACAGGTATGGACCACATCTAATAAAATCCCAAAAGATGGAAATTGTGCACCATCAAAGATTTAGGATGTAGATATGTACCCTAGAAGACAAATTTTATTTTATTGCATTACGTTTGGTGCTGTCGAACCTGTTTAGTTCCAAACTTTGAACATTTGCTTACATTTGTATAGTCATTACTTAACTCATATTGCAGGTTTCAAATTGGTCATAGAAATTCACGATTATAGTCTTGAATAATTAATGCATATGTGAACAGGCACCACAAAGCCACGCACAAAACCACCAAAAAGACGTCAGATTTGTGACCCATTTTAGTTAAGGTATGATTCTGAAAGAGGAGATTTTCAGCTTTGAAATGATATATAACGCATTAGCATTGGATGTTCCTAACCCCCTGAAGAGAGAGTAGAATGCACAGTCCCGGTTTAAAGTGACAGTAAATCGAAGCTCCTAATATGCCTAAATTGCAAAGCGTTAAACAAACTACTGGAGTTACTCTAAACTGTTGAGATCTAAAACTTAAAAGCGTGTCTACATCATACTGAATTCTATTTGAAATGACAACACCTTGACTTTGAATACTACCAAGATTATCCAATGAATTATTAGCATTGGTCTGTGGACCTGGATTGGGATGTACATCCCCACATTCAATTAACTTTACATGAAATCTAGCAGTACATGAACTAGCCCGATGATATAATATTTTCTTTCCAACGTATTTTACATGAGCATATATAAAGGAAGGAGGGCTAGACAGTACATGAGTAAACCAATATACAAGAGGTTCTGCCCTGAAAGGCCATTGTCACACAGAGCTTAATAAAGTCAAAGAATGGTCTCTGTCTCACTTACACATACACAATGATATGCACGGTTACACAAGCATAATAAGCATGGTTAAGTGCACGTACCCAGTCTACACTGTATAGAAATGGCTATGTAGTACTCAAATGGTACTCACCAAAGTCAGATTGGAGTAACTAGTTTCCTGACAAAATACCCCCCAAAAAATATCTGCTAGAATTAAGTTGTCCAATCTGATCACGAGTAGGCCTATAAACCAAGAAACATGATATAAAAATATAAGCAAGAAATGAACCCAATGCAAGGAAATAAGGAAACTAGTGGAGCAGCTGTCACGCGCACCACCAGCTTCCTGTACATAGTACAGAGTACCAAGAAACAATACGATACTATTAAATTACCTCATCTATTAACTGAATATCGTAATCGAAGGAATTTCATTACTTAAGTAATAAGGCTGGAGAAACGAAAATATTTTAATACAGTATTTGATAGATACAAGAATGAGAGTAAAACGTTATGGAAAGAATTAAACAAAATAACTGGAAGGGAGAAGAAAGATATTGCTTTACCACATGAATTTAGACAGTAATAGATTAAACGAAACGGATTTCAAAGACTTTCAGCAACCATATCTATCATCGAACCACCCTAAAATTATTCACACCTTTGTTTTAAAATCAATTAGTCCTTGTACAAAAAAAAAATAATCTATATCTACTATCGAAAGAGAGCAGTCTTGATATTTTAAAATTTGATACTAAACTACTCCGAATCTCTGCTCCATATATTAATATTTCTCTCAATAACCTCTTTAATGAAAGTTTCATATGTGGAATTTTACAAGAAGATTGGAAACTAGCTAGAACTGCACCTGCTTACAAGGGTAAGGGTGATAAAAAACGATAATTATAGGCCCATTTCAGTAGTATGTCATATTGCTCAACTAATTGAAAAAGAAGTTCAATCTCAGTTTTTTTCTTACTTACAGACCAATAATCTTATTAATGTTACCAAATCATTCAACTAATACATGTCTGCACAGAGTTGTCGATGATTGGTATGAATCTTTAAGTGAAAGGAAAACATTGGTGCATGTTTTGTTGATACATCTTTAATTTTTCGATTGTATCGACCATTATCTTTTGATGTATAAATTAAAGGCTTGTCTCGAATGGGTGGGTTGCGGGAGCGGGATGGGAGCGGGAACGGGCACACCCTTTCGAGACAAGCCCCCCCCCCCCCCCCGGTTATCTCGAATGGACGCGTTCCCAGCGAGAAGTTCAATGAACGCGCCAGTTCGAGACAACCGGGGGGGGGGGGGGGGGGGCTTTTCTCGAATGGGTGTGTTGAGTAGACTTTTGTAGCAGACGTTTTAGAAATTTTTGAAAAATGTACTCTTGCTGTTTTTTTTTTCGTTTTTCTTTTGTCTAAGATGTAGAAAATATAATAAAACAGTATCTAAAAAAAAGCTTTTGACAAGGAAATCATTATTTGTGCAAAATAAATAGGAGAATTGAATAACTATGCATTAAAATACACGGGGACGAAAGGGCAAGTGGCATAGCTAGGAGGATTTTTTGTATTTATTTATTTATTATTATTTTTGTTTGGCGTGACCTGGTCCCCGTAACATAAAGAGTGTTTATAAACTCCGATCAAACGCTAATGGCAATCAATCGCTAAAATCCGTAACACAAAGCCCCCCCCCCCCCTTTCAATCAAAGGCTATTAGAGCATGATTCATAGCGATCAATCGTTATTAATTTTTGCAATGAATTTAAATAACACGTAACGACTTGTCTTGAGACTATGACAATTCCACATTTCCCTGCTGATATCGCTGAAACTAGTGAAAGCATGCCTGGAAAAATGAGGTAAGTACCTCCGTTTTATTCATATTATATGACGATGTCAATATATTTTAATAAATCATGACAATAATTATGTAAAATTCTAATGTAAGTAGCATTCTATGACAATGAATTGTGCATATATAAATATGAAAGCTGATATTTTACCGGAATTAAGACGCCTTTTTATCCTATCGCGCAACCCTGTTTCAGTGGCAAGAAGCACACGCTGACGGAACAATCAAGGGTCCTTCGCCCGTGATCTCCGGCAGACCTCGCGTTGCTTGCCCGGTGGGTTGTGTACGGCAGAATTTTTTTCTGACTTTACAAGCACAATGAAATTTGCATCGTCCAAGTCAGAAAAAAATTCTGCCGTACACAACCCACCGGGCAAGCAACGCGAGGTCTGCCGGAGATCACGGGCGAAGGACCCTTGGTTGTTCCGTCAGCGTGTGCTTCTTGCCACTGAAACAGGGTTGCGCGATAGGATAAAAAGGTGTCTTAATTCCGGTAAAATATCAGCTTTCATCTTTATATATGCACAATTCATTGTCATAGAATGCTACTTACATTAGAATTTTACATAATTATTTATGTAAAATGATTTATTAAAAAATATTGACATCGTCATATAATATGAATAAAACGGAGGTACTTACCTCATTTTTCCAGTCATGCTTTCAACGATATCAGCTAAACACTCTTTATGTTACGGGGCCCAGGCCACGCCAAACAAAAATAATAATAAATAAATAAATACAAAAATCCTAGCTATGCCACTTGCCCTTTCGTCCCCGTGTATTTTAATGCATAGTTATTAAATTCTCCTATTTATTTTGCACAAATAATGATTTCCTTGTCAAAAGCTTTTTTTTAGATACTGTTTTATTATATTTTCTACATCTTAGACAAAAGAAAAACGGGAAAAAAAACAGCAAGAGTACATTTTTCAAAAATTTCTAAAACGTCTGCTACAAAAGTCTACTCAACACACCCATTCGAGAAAAGCCCCCCCCCCCCCCCCCGGTTGTCTCGAAGTGGCGCGTTCATTGAACTTCTCGCTGGGAACGCGTCCATTCGAGATAACCGGGGGGGGGGGGCTTGTCTCGAAAGGGTGTGCCCGTTCCCGCTCCCATCCCGCTCCCATCCCGCTCCCGCAAGCCACCCATTCGAGACAAGCCAAATTAAATAAGTATGATGTTCTGAATACTGAACTTCAATGGTGTTCTAGTGTTTTATCAGAAAGGAAACAATCAGTTTATTGTAATGGTAAAACATCTGAAACAAAGGACATAACAATAGGAATACCTCAGGGATGTATTTCAGGCCCCTCCCTCTTTCTTATTCTTATAAATGACATCACTGAGTGTTTACGTTCATGCACATGTAATATATATGTTGATGCTGTTGTTATTATGTTTCTCATAGATATTAATAGATATTAATGATTTGAATGCTATGAATGAATGGGACTATGATAATAGATTAAGAATTAACACTAACAAGAGTAACGTTATGCTTTTAAGTAGTATCTCACGAGGTCGCAATGAAACTTAGTCTAAAGGTCCATATAAATAATGAAGTAGTTAAACAAGTAAGAAGCATTAGATATCTAGGAATCTAAATTGACGATAGATTATTATGGGATATTCATATCAAATCTCTAAGCAAAGCGTTAACTAATAATATTTTTTTACTTTAAGAAAGCTCAGTAAGTTTATAAGCTCTACTATCTTAAATGAAATATACAAATGTACCATACAACCAATCTCTGATTACTCTTGCTCCGTATCGGGGAATTGTTGCTTTACCAAACTGAAACATTCTTTTAGGATTACAGAAAAGAGCTGCACGAATATTGTTGTCGGTAATTTTGACTATAATGTAAATAGCTTAAATATAATCAAATCAATGAAATGGCAATCAATTAATAAAAGACGTGACTACTTTTTACCATGTATTGCATTGTATTATGTATAACATGGAAACGCCCCGGTACGAATGTGCAATGAAGTTGGAAATGGTTTCTGATAGACACAGTTGTGAATACAAGACTTGCCAATGCATTGAATGTGGTTTTACCTAAGCCTTCTCTCGAATGTTTTAAGAATAGTTTTAGATACGCTGGTGGTAAAATTTGGAAGAATTTGCCTTATGCTCTTCAGAATGCTAAATCTATGGATACATTCAAACGCATTTATAAGGAAAGATATTTTAAATCTGTATGAAACAATATACCTATTCTTCAACTGTACTTGACACGGTCCATCCATCTCACATTCCACTTCTATTTTAATCTGCCCTTAATCTCTCTCTCTCTCTCTTTCTATATTTCTCTATTACTTTCTTTCCTTTCTACCAATTTCCCTTATACCTTCTCTTTTGCTTCGTTTTATGCATTACATGAATTCGTACTTTTACAGTCATTTTATAAATTTCGCTTTTTAAATTCGAATTATTAAACTGCTTCTCCTTTTGTTATCTGTTATATTTATTTATAATGCTTGTTATTCTCACACTTAGTTTTATTGCTGATTTGACTAATTTTGATTATTAGCATGATTGATTGTCATCATTTTTATTTTTATGTAGTACCTTTTTATCTGTTCAGGACCAGGCTGTAAAACAGATTTTGTACCTACATCTGATTCTTGTTATCCTTATTAAATATATTTCAATAAAAAAATCATGAAATCAAATATAAGTAGTTTAATTGTATAGTCATGTTTTTAATCATTCTACTATTTAAACAAATATGTTGTCTCTGAAAATAAACCAAGCCTGCTACATGGATACATTGTGTATGTTTTTATTTGAAAAAAAAAATACAAAACATTATATATGTTCTAGGATACGTTTCGAATTCCTTCAGTTTGCATAGGTTTAAAACCTCCATTTTCACTCATCAAATACATCAACGGATATGTTCCCTCTTCTATTAGTGTACTTATGAAGTCAATTACAATATTACGGAAGTATCAATCCCACCCGGGAAAACCGAGCACAGGTATATGTGACCCGCCGCCTCAAAACCTACAATAAGTCGCACGGACCACAACGTAGCAAACAGCCCAAAATAGTAAATTTGCTTGGATCAGTCGATTTTCTGTTTTTGATAGAAATTGGTAGTTTTATTGTCATTCTATCATGTCTCAAATTTGTGAGTCTTAATTCGACTTAGAAATATGTTTTGGGGGCATTTTAAAATGACTCCTTTTTTCACCTTTGAAAGTCTTCTCATATGACGAATCATTAAAAGATTTCGAAGATAATTGACACGCAGCATTTTAAAAATATATATATATCGTTGGCACTGAACGATGAGGGCTCTATATTCATCTTGCTCCATACGCCGTTTTCAGAGTATATACCTGTGTTCAGTTTTCCGAAGTTGGGTCTGACTGTCAATTAAAGATTTAAATAGTTGACAGAAACGTTAAAAGAGGTATGGACCACATCTAATAAAATCCCAAAAGATGGAAATTGTGCACCATCAAAGATTTAGAATGTAGATATGTACCCTAGAAGACAAATTTTATTTTATTGCATTAAGTTTGGTGCTGTCGAACCTGTTTAGCTGTTTAAACAGTCGGGTAACGTCGCGTCGCGTTGGTAGAAATTTTCGAACATTTTTCAGGAAGGTGTCTTCAAGGGAACAAATTGAAAAAGAGTCCATCTCGGTATGATTTTTCCCGTTTTCAGGCTAAAACGACAAACAAGGGAATAAAGAAAACAATAGGATAATGCAAATAAAAACATGAACCATAAAGCGAGAATAGAAGGGTAGGAAGGTTGGAAGAAAATATGATGAAAGGAAACAAAGAATACAACAAAAGGAAAGTTGGAAAGTACAAATAAGTGGAAAAAACAAATAATAACATAAAGAAAGATAGAGACATAAATGATAGAAAGATAAAGATATTAAGAGTAACATAAGGAAAGATAGAAGAGAAGATGATAATTTGAATAAAGGAATAACATAACGAAAGAAAAGATGAAAGGAAAACAAAATGATAGGATAAAAGCAAAGAATGTTTTAAGGAAAGTAAGTAAAGATGGGAAGCAGAAAATGATTTTAAAAAGAATAATATGAAAGATATAGAGAGAAATGATAGGATAAAGAAAGCTTAACTTATATAAAGAAAGACAGAGAGAGAAATGATAGAAGGATAAAGATAAACGTGAGGAAGGTGGGGGAGAAAATGATAACAGGAAACAAAGAATATCATAACGAGAGGAATAATGGAAAGATAATTGATAGAAGGATAAAAGCAAGAAATGACAAAGCGAGAGATAGAGAGAAAAATGATAAAAAGATAAATATAAACATGAAGAAAGGTGGAAGAGAAGATGATAAAAGGGAACAAAGAATAACAAAGTGAACATGGAAAGCAATAAAAAAAAGAGGATAAAAAGAATAAATATAAACAGTAACATTATGAAAGATGGAAAACAAAATGATAAAAGCAATAAAAGAATAACGTAATGAAAGGAAAGGTGGAAAGAAATAATTAATAAAAGGATTAAAAACAACTGAATTAGTAATTACGCGATGCGTAATATATGTCCCCGCCACAAGTGTAGATCTGTGGAATGGCAGTTAATTTATGTAATTTCTGATAGAACCTTGAAGATAAATGTGAGAAATGAATTATCAAATTAATGTTTGATGATTATAAATACATTTTCTGTTGATTTTGAATAAATTACAATAAATTTGCATAATTAATGAATTTTCAAAACTCTTTGTTCCCTTTTATCATTTCTTGCTTTTATCCTTCTATCAATTATCTTTCCATCCTTCCTCTCGTTATGATATTCTTTGTTTCCTGTTATCATTTTCTCCCCCACCTTCCTCACGTTAATCTTTATCCTTCTATCATTTCTCTCCCTGTCTTTCTTTATATAAGTTAAACTTTTTTTAATCCTATCATTTTTCTCTCTCTATCTTTCATATTATTCTTTTTAAAATCATTTTCTGCTTCCCATCTTTACTTACTTTCCTTAAAACATTCTTTGCTTTTATCCCATCATTTTGTTTTCCTTTCATCTTTTCTTTCGTTATGTTATATTCCTTTATTCAAATTATCATCTTCTCTTCTATCTTTCCTTATGTTACTCTTAATATCTTTATCCTTTTTTCATTGATGTCTCTATCTTTCTTTATGTTATTCTTTGTTTTTATCCACTTATTTTTACTTTCCAACTTTCCTTTTGTTGTATTCTTTGTTTCCTTTCATCATATTTTCTTCCCTCCTTCCTACCCTTCTATTCTCTCTTTCATGTTTTTCTTTGCATTATCCTTCTATTGTTTTCTTTATTCCCTTTGATTTATTTGATTTATTTATTCTCCACTCATGGGTTGGATTGCCCTTGTCAGCTAATAGCTGTTTTTCAAAGGGGTCCAAGCCAAAAAAAAATAAAAAGAACATATGAACAAACAAATATACTTATAACAGGCAATCATAAAAATATGAATCATGTACATAGTAACAAATATTAAAACAAAACAAAAGAAATTCATATGAAATTATGCATTGGTGAAAGTAGAGAGTCAAACAAAAAGACAATGAATCCTAATAATAAGAGAAAAGTGGGTGAGAAAGAGAGAGAGAGAAAAAAAAATCTATATATCTATATACTCAGTTTGGGTTTAGTGTATTGTGGTTGTTTAGGTGGCGTTTAAAAGCTTCAAATGATGTTAGTGTGGAGGAAGGATGATCAAACTCATTCCAGATCTTGGCCCCGCGATATGCAAGGGACCTTTTACCGTAATTTGTCTTCGGCTGTATGAGCCATAGTTTCCTAGGGCCGGATCTAGTACAATAAATGGTTTCACGGAAACAAAAGATATTACTGAGGTAGGGCGGGCATAGTCTATGAATAGATCGGTACATAGTGCATGCTAAAAATTTTGACCATCGTACATGCAGCTGATCTAATTTAAGAGTACGGTACAAAGATATTGAGGGAAACATATAATCCACATTCATAACGATGCGAAGCGATCTGTTTTGTAGTTTTTGGAGTTGATTAAGATATGATCTTGAGGCATTTGTCCAGACAGCATTACAATAATCAAAGTTACTTTGGATCACTGATTTATAAAATAATAGAGCAGTGTCCTGGTTAATATAAGGACGGAGTCTTCTGAGAAGGTATATACATTTTACTATTTTTTTCTTAATATAATCAACTTGATTTTTCCAAGTCAAATTTTGGTCAATAACGACACCTAGGTACTTACAGTACTCAACTTTTTTAATTTCATTGCCATCGATATAAATATGGCAATCATCAATTATACTATGCACTCTCTTCAAACGTTGATGTGTACCAATAAACATTACTTCACATTTCTTTGGGTTTACCATAAGCTTATTGTCTTTTAACCAACTTGACAGGATTGATAAATCTTCATTTGTTCTTTTTACGATTTCCCTTGGATCCTTTGATGAGGTAAAGAGACATGTATCATCAGCGTATAATGATAAATCACAACTTTTTACAATGCTTGGCATGTCATTTACAAACAGAGAGAAAAACAGGGGGCCTTGCAAGGAGCCCTGAGGGACTCCGCATGTTACATGTTTTTCATCAGATATATAACCATTTACAGAAGTGAATTGTTTCCTATCATCAAAGTAGTTTTTAAACCACTTCTGTGCGGCTTTACAAAAGCCATATGTTTCTAATTTTTCCAATAGAATACAGTGGTCAACGGTATCGAAAGCCTTTTTAAGGTCGATCATAACTAGACCAACAATGTTTCCACTATCGATTGATTTCAACCATTTATCAGTTACATTAAGAAGAGCAGTTTGTGTGGAATACATGGGCCTAAACCCCGATTGACAATCAGATAATATATTGTTTTCCGTTAAATACTGAGATAGTTGATTATAAACAACCTTTTCCATAACTTTAGCTAGAATAGGAATGACTGAAATTGGGCGATAATTTTCCATACAACTTTTATCACCTCCTTTATAAATTGGAGTGACTCTTGCGCATTTCCATTGACTAGGTATAGTACCAATACGCAGAGACTGATTAAGAATGTGTGTTAACGGGGAGGCAATAATGGAAGCAACAGGTCTGAGAAGCTTTGCTGGTAAATTATCCGGGCCAGTCGCTTTATCTATCGGAAGAGTTCGTACTATATTTTCAATTTCAGTAACTAATACATCCCTGAATACAAAAGGGGTTGAATTACAATAAAGGTTCGGCGAGTGTTTCTCTTTTTGACTAGTAGTAAATGTATCATGTAAGGATTTACCAATAGTTGAAAAATAGTTATTAAATGTGTTTGATAATTCCTGACCGCGGACAACAGTACCATTCACCTTAATGGAAGAGGCTTCGCTTTCAGTTTTCTTTTCGGGTGCGAGGTATCGCAAAGTTTTCCAGACCTTTTTTACATCTCCTACTGCAGATTCAATTTTCGTGGAAATAAAATTCCGTTTTGCTTGACGAATGTTGGATGTTACATTGTTCCGAGCTTTTTTATAATTTTCCCAATCATCTTGTGTTCGAGATTTTTTTGCCTTGTTTTTTAAACGATCTCTATTACGAATTAGTTGGAGTATGATGGGTGTCATCCAAGGGGATTCTTTTTGTTTAATCCGAGATTTCCGGAGTGGTGCATGTTTATCAATCACCGTCAAAATTAATGAAAGGAAAACTGAACAAGCCACTTCTGGATCATCAATTTCATAGATGGGATCAAAACTGATGTTGTTCACATCTCTTCTAAAAGCTTTTTCATCAAAATTTTTCATTTTTCTTCCTGTTTTATACTTGTGGCTTACAAAATCACCATACCTCAATTTTCCAATTACACAATATATCATGAAATGGTCACTCATAGATACTTCAACTACACCACTCTGACTTACTTTATGTTTACTGTTGCTAAAAATGAGGTCTACAGTGGTGGAAGAGTTTTTAGTTATTCGTGTAGGTTTACTAATAAGTTGTGTGCAATCATATAATTCCATGATTTCAAGAAGTTTTCTCGTATGCCATGATATACACTTATTCATTACATCACAGTTAATATCACCAAGAACATAGTATGGAACTTTCCTGTCATCAACTCTTTGAATTATTCGTTCAAATTGATTGAATACTTCAAGATTTGAGTTTGGTGGTCTATACCAACACATCACGATAAATGATTTTTGCTTCTCAGGTTTAATTTCAGTTACGATTAATTCCAAATCGTTATCTTCACAAATTTCATTTCTTTGAACAAAGGTTAGATCGTTTTTAATAAACATTGCAACACCACCCCCAAATCTATTTCTATCATGTCGTAAGAGAGTATACCCAGGGATGGAGATTTCACTATCATCAATACTTTCACAAAGGTGAGTCTCACTGAGAGTCATTATGTCCATTCTAGTGTGATTGACTAGAAATCTTATTTCATCAATATATTTTATCATCGAGAGACAGTTTAAGTGAGCCATTTTGATTCCCTTATTTGACTGAAGTCTATTCAAATCATTTTGCACTGAATCGTCATAAACAAATTCATCGACATGATTTAATGTTTCGGTATCATGATTATTAGGCCCATACCCAGTTTCGTTTACATCACAAAATGACTCAGTCGTAATGACCCCACTTGTTACAAACAACACACAACATGGCATTTTGGTTATTTCTCACAGATTTTTTACAAAAAGTACAGGGATATTTGGGAGGCATAATATATACAAGAGTATATGGAATTGCATCTTAAAAAGAAAACGAGGAAGAAAGAAGAAAAAAAAAGATGACACTGATAACAAACAGCAACAGATCGTTTTTAGCCTGAAAACGGGAAAAATCATACTGAGATGGACTCTTTTTGAATTTGTCCCCTTGAAGACACCTTCCTGAAAAATGTTCGAAAATTTCTACCAACGCGACGCGACGTTACCCGACTGTTTAGCAAAAGCCTTTCTTAACTCATATTGCAGGTTTCAAATTGGTCATAGAAATTCACGATTATAGTCTTGAATAATTAATGCATATGTGAACAGGCACCACAAAACCACGCACAAAACCATCAAAAAGACGTCAGATTTGTGACCCATTTTAGTTAAGGTATGATTCTGAAAGAGGAGATTCTCAGCTTTGAAATGATATATAACGCATTAGCATTGGATGTTCCTAACCCCCTGAAGAAAGAGTAGAATGCACAGTCCCGGTTTAAAGTGACAGTAAATTGAAGCTCCTAAAGGCGCAATCTTTCAACAGGATTTGAAAAGTGTCTTTGCCTCTAGTTTTCTCATCATGCCCCATTCTAATTTGTAGAAGCTTAGAATGTATATGTAGGAAAGTTTCCACATGTGCAACGTAAACAATAATAGTTTGAAATATAAAATGCGCCTATTTTCCAAACAGATGTTAGTCAAAATTCAAAATAAAATGCAATTATTTTTCAAATTGTAATCTCAATATAGCAGTTACTGTAAGTTTACAGTTTGTTGAAGGGCTCTGACTCGCCAGGTATTATGCAAAGGTGACAAATGGAAAATTAGAACTCAATAGAAATCGCTATGAAGGGATTATCAGATTGTCCTAAAACTTGGTATACTAATAAAGCACATCCTGCTCGTCATAAGTATTAATACAAGAGTTTTCTCTGTTGTAAAGTTACGGACAATCAAAATGAGACAAACATTCAGGGTCAGGTGTCGTAGTCCAGTAGTAGTAAACACTTGACTGGAGATTGCGAAGGTTTTGGGTTCGAACCCCGGCACGGAACGAGTGTTCTTTGGAAACACATTAATCTGCATTTGCCACTCTCAACCCAGGTGTTAAATGGGTACCGGTAGGAAGGAATTCCTTGAGTGCTGTAAGCATAGAATTCGGTAGCCTGTCTAGAGCCTGGGTAATGTTGGAGGAGCGCCTTGAGCACCTTATTAAGAGGTGGCTATGAGCGCTACAAAAATACCCACAATAATAATAATTATTATTATTATTATTATTATAAAAAAAGAAAACTAATAGCACAAAATCCAGAGAAAACAAACATAGGTCTGCTGAAAAAAAACTGTCCAAGATACCACTTTTAAATTGTTTGGTCCATCCATTTTTTTATATCATTAGAAAAAGATATATTCTTTCAGTTAAGAAAAAAAAATTATATTTGATAATGCTGAACAAAAAACCTTTATTGAGCTCTAACTGAAAACCACACATAGCGATTTTTTGTGGTTTTGCGGTGCACTTAATATGTAAAATGAATATACATGTAGGTTGATAATACACACATCATCAAATTAAAGCTTAATTAAAATACATTTTACAATGTTGTTAGACACCTTTTCAGATGAATTTCAAAATATTGGGTTCTTCTTTAATTTTACTAAAGAATTTCTAGAGAAGCATATACATGTAGCTTGAAAATAATCAAGTGAGTTAATGCATAATATATAGAGTCACAAGAAACATCATCGGTCTACATTTTGTTTACTAAATCAGGATATATAAAGGGGCAATTATGTATTTTGTTATTCTATCCATTATGAAAAAAACAATTCTTTTAGCGGGGCTCTATTTTTTTTAAATACAATATAACAAAACAAGAACTAACAAGCTGCAATGTTTATTGACAGATACAATTTTCTGGCCTTTTAATATCATTTAACAACCTGCATCAGTTATTTGATTGACCACAATTGTATTGCTTTTCCACTGAACTGAAACGGGGCTAAGAAAAGAAACGATCATGATGATAATGATGAGTACATTCGAAATTTATAGTATCATGAAATTGAATTCTAATGGAAATCATACCTTGGGTATAAATAAATGGAAATTTGTCATTCTTGTGTTTGTCTGTTTGGTTTTTGGGGGTACTTCTGGATTTGGATCTTTTGTCTAGAACCACTGTATTCTTTAGGAGTTGAGAAAATTGACACCTGACACTAAATCTTCGCCTTAAAAACTGGACTAAATTTAGTAGGTATTCAAAACAGTATTCAAAACAAAGTATGTATGGAAAACATTTGCCCGAATTCACAAAGGTGTTTTCAGTCAAATCCATGGTTTCAACAGTGGTTTGAAACCATGGATTAGACCACGGTTTCACTTTTGCGATTCACAAAGGTGGTTTCAAGTGAATCCATGGTTTCACCCACGGATTTTACGTCATCATTTTGAGTCAACTGTTTGGGGTGGTCTGAAACCGTGGATTCAGGTGAAACCACGGTTTTAACCAATCAGAGTGCAGCATTTAGGCTGCAGACATCAACCGGCGCGGCCGCTTGATCATGATCGATCGTGAACGCTGCGGAAAGAAATTTTCTCGGAACAAAATTGAGGAGCTAGCATACTTTCCCGAGCCCAAGCTGGAAGGAAATCGTAAGTAATTTACCGATTTCGAGTGATATCTAATTTAGAAATTTCTTTTCTTCTTATCTGTACGTATCGTGTTGCGCAGAAAAGTAAAAATTACTTCATAAAAGCATGCTGTTTGGAGCCTAGCGCCAGTGTGCAGCTGGTGGAGAAAAAAAAAAATCGCACTCTGGTTAATTCTTTAGTCCCGGGCGTGTATTTTGGTGTCCCTGATCACAACAAACAAAGACGAGTCTGAGACTGAACAAAGTCGAGGTCAGCCTCATCAGGTAACCCGGCATTCTTGCAAATAGGCCTCGACTATTTAGTAGTATCCAGCATGTATTATTTTGTATGGATTTTCATCAAAATTTCACCATTATTGGGGAGTCGATGAACAAGATATTGCACATTTTACCACTCATAGCTACATTCCTATACTTCGTGTGTATAATTTAGGCAGTCATACACCTCAACTTTTTAAAACACCACTGCACAAAAGTCACAAACATTCACTCAAAATCGGCATTTAATTTACAGAAACCGACCACTAAATATCCAAGAAATACAATAAATTCAACTCACCGATGTTGGAAAAGATATTTCCAAAAATCAAATCCGTAATTTACTGTTGATTCTCGCGAAACGAGCTATCGGAGTCATTGTGTACATTTCCTGGTCGCCGCGGGCGCTGACATCTCCCCAAAAGAGTTTTGTCCTTAAAAATTCGGTCCCTATGTGGCATACACGGAAAGTCCCGATTTTCTGTGTGCGCGATCGTAAAGATCGATGTGCGCTTGCGATCCCGAGTTTTCTTCGTGGACAAAAATTTTATTGGACGATTTTAGTCTAAGACATCGGCAGTATGTAAACAACACGCGATCGCGAAACAAATCGGCGGGGATTTCTCCGGTTTTGGACAAGATTTTGACTTTGGATTTTGCTGAAAATATCAAAAGTTCTTCCTAACGGCCATTTGAGGTAGGAGTGAGATTTTTAAGGGCGGAATTTGAAAGCAAGGTATTTAAAATATTTATCTTATTTTTCCCCCATACCTAGCCAGGATTAGCTTCGTGATTGTAGAAAAAAAAAATGGCTATACGCCTTCTACACACGAAGCTAGGCGTTATTACCCAGCAATCACATTCCGCACGGGGTAGTACGACATGAAAAATGCCCTGAAATCACACTTTTCTGATAGTTTCCGCGACCCACAGACCCTTCCCCACAGCGTTTCCTCCTAGGGAAACGTTTGTAATGACAATTTTTTTTCGATTGACTCTAATTTTGGAAATATATCCATAAAAAGATGATAAAAATTTCAGAAAACTCACCAGCGTTTGCGTATCCATGCCTCCGAGGTCATGCAGATCAAAATGGCGGCACGATCGCCGTAATCGAAATCATGAAAACTATTAGGCGCCGTTTGTAAATTTATTATTTAGCTCAATTATTTACATATAATTCACTATTTAGCTCTTTTCTACGATTATTATACGATAAAATGACATAAAGGATACAATGTTTTATAAATAATGAATTTTGCAATTTCCATAATATTTGATATATAATGAATTTGTGAAATCATTATTTATAAATAATGGAAACTTCAAAATTCATTATTTATATATGATGAATATTGTAAAATCATTATTTAAAAAAAATGGAAATTGCAAAATTCATTATTTATAAAACATTGTATCCTTTATGTCATTTTATCGTATAATAATCGTAGAAAAGAGCTAAATAGTGAATTATATGTAAATAATTGAGCTAAATAATAAATTTACAAACGGCGCCTAATAGTTTTCATGATTTCGATTACGGCGATCGTGCCGCCATTTTGATCTGCATGACCTCGGAGGCATGGATACGCAAACGCTGGTGAGTTTTCTGAAATTTTTATCATCTTTTTATGGATATATTTCCAAAATTAGAGTCAATCGAAAAAAAATTGTCATTACAAACGTTTCCCTAGGAGGAAACGCTGTGGGGAAGGGTCTGTGGGTCACGGAAACTATCAGAAAAGTGTGATTTCAGGGCATTTTTCATGTCGTACTACCCCGTGCGGAATGTGATTGCTGGGTAATAACGCCTAGCTTCGTGTGTAGAAGGCGTATAGCCATTTTTTTTTTCTACAATCACGAAGCTAATCCTGGCTACCCATACCTTTATTACACGCGACAGAAAATACGAACTATTTTTGCATTTTGTATTCGTAGTGGTCAATATGACCACTATTCGTGGTGTGGGCAGTCATACACCTCAACTTTTTAAAACACCACTGCACAAAAGTCACAAACATTCACTCAAAATCGGCATTTAATTTACAAAAACCGACCACTAAATATCCAAGAAATACAATAAATTCAACTCACCGATGTTGGAAAAGATATTTCCAAAAATCAAATCCGTAATTTACTGTTGATTCTCGCGAAACGAGCTATCGGAGTCATTGTGTACATTTCCTGGTCGCCGCGGGCGCTGACATCTCCCCAAAAGAGTTTTGTCCTTAAAAATTCGGTCCCTATGTAGCATACACGGAAAGTCCCGATTTTCTGTGTGCGCGATCGTAAAGATCGATGTGCGCTTGCGATCCCGAGTTTCTTCGTGGACAAAAATTTTATTGGCCGATTTTAGTCTAAGACATCGGCAGTATGTAAACAACACGCGATCGCGAAACAAATCGGCGGGGATTTCTCCGGTTTTGGACAAGATTTTGACTTTGGATTTTGCTGAAAATATCAAAAGTTCTTCCTAACGGCCATTTGAGGTAGGAGTGAGATTTTTAAGGGCGGAATTTGAAAGTAAGGTATTTAAAATATTTATCTTATTTTCCCCCCATACCTTTACTACACGCGACAGAAAATACGAACTATTTTTGCATTTTGTATTCTTAGTGGTCAATATGACCACTATTCGTGGTGTGCATTTTACTTGGTTGCTAAAAATCAACGCCCACGCACGTAGGCCCACTCATAGCTACATTCCTATACTTCGTGACACAGTGTATAATGTAGGCAGTCCATACACCTCAACCTTTTAAAACACCACTGCACAAAAGTCACAAACATTCACTCAAAATCGGCATTTAATTTACAAAAACCGACAACAAAATATCCAAGAAATACAATAAATTCAACTCACCGATGTTGGAAAAGATATTTCCAAAAATCAAATCCGTAATTTACTGTTGATTCTCGCGAAACGAGCTATCGGAGTCAATGTGTACATTTCCTGGTCGCCGCGGGCACTGACATCTCCCCAAAAGAGTTTTGTCCTTAAAAATTCGGTCCCTGTGGCATACACGGAAAAGTCCCGATTTTCTGTGTGCGCGATCGTAAAGATCGATGTGCGCTTGCGATCCCGAGTTTCTTCGTGGACAAAAATTGTATTGGCCGATTTTAGTCTAAGACATCGGCAGTATTTAAACAACACGCGATCGCGAAACAAATCGGCGGGGATTTCTCCGGTTTTGGACAAGATTTTGACTTTGGATTTTGCTGAAAATATCAAAAGTTCTTCCTAACGGCCATTTGAGGTAGGAGTGAGATTTTTAAGGCCTGAATTTGAAAGCAAGTATTTAAAATATTTATCTTATTTTTCCCCCCATACCTTTACTACACGCGACAGAAAATACCAACTATTTTTGCATATTGTATATATTCGTAGTGGTCAATATGACCACTATTCGTGGTGTGCGTAGGCCCATAGTAGGCTATACATGTACAACTACAAGATTATCTGAAGATAACCTTGTACTTGTAGTTGTACTCCAGACTAGCTTTTACGGGTGAATAGGCTTCAGTAGATTTTGTGTGTATCAGCAGGCCCTTTTCCAGGCTAGATCATTCATACAGGAGAGGAAAATAATTATTTAAAATTTCACTTTCAAGTCTGAATCCCTACATATGTGGCAAAGTAAGAGTTGAGTCCCTGAATCAGGTAATCTAGTAAATTTAAGAAAATTAAATCTTGTTATAGAACGTGTGTGTGTAATTGGGTTTTTACAGACGTGTATCAATCAGATATGATTATTTACGTCTGGGACCGTCTTTAACGTCTTTAACGTCACCATCCGAAAGACGATATAGAACAATTTTGTTGTCTGCTTTTGACTGCTGCAACAGTGAATGTTGGACACAGTCCCACATAGGCAAGGGCCTATGAGTGACGTAGGCCTAGGCTTAGTCTATTTAATCCAATTCCAGAGTCCGACTCAAGGCCAGTTGAGTTAGGCTAATCTATGATTATGAATGAATGATTCAAAAATTAGGTGGTCAGCAACATGTCAATGTCCAGACTCTGCTCGAGATCCTGGTTTAAAAGCAAGATCTATTCAATCTTTCACCTTAATTGATTTTGAGTAAAATGAGACCAAGGGAACTATAATAAATTAATCTTTGACCCCCCCCCCCCCCCCCGGACCCTGTGTGCTATGCTTGTGTTTTTCTTTGCCTTCGGCTGAAATTGTAATTGTCATAAACTAAATGTCATAAACTAAAGCTAGAATCTAAGATGTACATGTACATTGTTGAGCATGATGTAGGAATCTCAATTTTTGCGAACTTGTATACCCATCTGTAATGTCATGAATGTAAGATACCATTACAGGAAGGTTCACAAAAATTTAGATTATTACTTACAGCTTCAGGATGCATCAATGCACATATAAAGCAGAGCGAAGCACAAAGGCAGGTTAAGCAGCACACATTCACTGTTTCAGCAGTCAAAAACAGACATCAAATTTGCTCAAATTTTCTTATATTTTGATCTTCCCTCTAATTCTAAATTTCTAACACCATTTTCCATACAGACAGCTGCCAGACCACAACGAGGTCTTGTAGACCGGAGGAATCCATTTGAATTGTATGACGACACTGCATTCTGCCTCATTAACATGCTGGAAGGGGATGAGGAGGAAGGAAAAAGTCCACTACATGTGATCTTGCAGGTATTGGCCTCTCTATTTTGTACACAGAATTTCACATTTTCTTCATTTTCAAGAAAAATTGAATTTCTTTTGAATTGTTGTTTGAGTATGAAATGACTTCATCAATTCTGAAAGCAATTTAGAAAGAATTATGTTGATTCCTAATTTGAAATTTGATATTAATCATTTTTTTAAATAATTTATACACAAAATGAATGGAGAGTTGTCCACGATGACATCACAGATGCTGGCAAAGTTGCCAACTCAAGGATCCCCATGATAGGGATTTACTGTAACTTTAAAAAGTCATAACTATTGAATGGAATGTCCGATTTTGCTCCAACTTTCACTATTTACACTTCTTGGTCATTCCCATTCACTTATAGCATACTGATGCCTGGGTTTCATTCCCCTTTAATTTTGTTGTAGCTTATAATTATTAAGTCGCAAATTGATTACATTTTTTCTGCAAAATTTTGATCTTTTTTTTCCCTTACTTTGTATATAATATATTTCTCTTTTTTTTCATAAATTAAAATTCAATACTTCTGATAAAATATTTTTCAGCCCACTATCTGTTGATACGTTGTCATTTACAGGGTCATTCAATAGGATGCTTGGTCATGATGGGGCATCAATATCACAATCATCTGTTTGCAGAGACCAAAATGAGGCTTCCAAATTAAAGCTAACGCAAGGAGGAGAAAATCATGGCGTTCCCAACTATAAGAGAAGAGGTTGAATCCACCAACCAATGGACTAGGGTTAAAGTACAGTAACATTGTTAGAAGAACGCAGTTACAAACTCGTTATAACAACGTTATCTCTCTGTTCCTACATCTTTATAATATACTTTTTAAAACCCTAATATAGCAAAGCTTTGATATTTCCTTAACCCAGAAGAGCAGTGGTGTAAAAGGGAGGTGGGGGGGGGGGGGGGAGGGGCATAGGAGGCACATGCTCTCCATTGCCTTGAAAAAAATATACACACATACAAAACCCTCTTGTTTCCGCTTGTAGCCGTCTTGCACATTGTCTTGATCCTGCAAAAATTGAGAAGAAAATAAAAAGTACATGTAGATAATGATTTTTTTTGCAAGATTGAAAACTTAACTAAATTATTTTTGAAGAAGTTGATTTCCAGAAATACATCTTTCAGTGTATTATACATTCTTATAATAATTTCATAAATACATTCTTATTATAATTTCATAAGTACATTCTTATTATAATTTCATATTAAGTGTAATCTGGGAAATAGACCTGTTTACTAAGTGATTCAAATTTTATGCATACTTTTGAAACAAAGGTTGTTCTTGACGACCTGAAAGCTTGACAGAGGCTTGTCAGACATAGCAACAAGTAATGTATGCAAACTGGATTCCAAGTATTGTAGTTCATTCATTAATAACAGGTTAATGGAATACCTCGTTACTAGGTCCCCAGGAAAGAAACATCCATAAATTTGAATCACTTAGTAAACAGGTCTATTGTCTTTTAAAATACCTGTATTATGTTCACCTCAAAATGTGAGTCATAAATATTACATGAATTTCATAATCATAGTATCGTTTATAAATGAAATATTTCTTAAAACCTCTAAGAACTGTAATACTCTTAATAGATTTACAATAGACTTTTATGCAGGGGCGGATCCAGGATTGAGTATAAGAGGGGGCACACAAATGAAGGTTTGTCAACTTTTGGAAAAGGTAGACCCGTATTTTGGGGGTCTCAGCACCTTTTCGAAAAGTCGCTCAATATGGGGGGGGGGGGGGGTGGTGGCGACAAAAAGAAATTTCGCCAGACCTTCAAAATTCGCTCAGTGGGGGGGGGGGGGGGGTTATGGGGGTCCAGTTCCCCTCCAAGCAAAACAAAAAGTGTTCATTCTAAAATGTGGGAGAAAATGGCGGAACGTCTATGTTTTATGTACATAGGTAGTCATATTATTTATTCCATGGATCAATGCATAACTTATTTAACCTTTAACTATTAATGGAAAATATATGTATATAAATGTTTTTCATGTTTTTTATGTAACAGAAATATGACAAATATGTAATATTAAATTGCTGAAAATAAGTTACTCTATAACAACTTTACATTTTATACTATACTTTGTATCGTAAAGTCCTCACATTGGTAGTCATGTTACTTTATGGCAAGATGTGAATGATGTCATGGTATTTTGTGTTTGGTGTTGATGTTTAGGCAATGTAAATATGCTTGATAAAGAATCTAATGGGGGATATCGCACTAACTTGCTAAAGAAATTGTTAATTTATGTTGATAATTTATTTATTTATTTATTTATTTCGGAATGGTTCATCATATTACATAGTACATTGAAATAACTCCTTGGAGCGGTCACATCCATAAGAGAAGATATTTAAAGAAACAAATAACAATGACAGAATCGTAAAATAACTATAGTCACAACACAGACATAGAATAATGGAGCACCATACAGAGGTATAGCAATATAAGCTTAAAAGGCTTGAAACGTTGCCATACCTTCACATTCAAAACTAACGAATTACATATATTATCATTCAAAACTAAAACTAAAACAAAATAAACAGAAAAAAACAAAAACAAAGAGAGAAACTCAATAACCAATGTTAACATTAAATGAACTAATTTGAAGTTTTACACTATTTACAACAGATAAAGATGAAAATAAAGTTATAGAAGGTAAGAAGATGGAGAAAGAGGAGGGAGCCTTTATTATCCCAAATAATATATGTAATCAGTAATATAGTAAAGGCGTCCATGGATATCTATACACGTAATAGGACAAATTATGTAGGATGAAAATATTCTAGTCTTTCGGGTGATATGAACCTCTAGGCTTCGTTGTAGTAATACAAGAAATAATTGTACATGTATAATGTATTAATCACATCTTAGAGATAAGCATGCGCTTAATCGCATTTTTAAAGGAATGAATGGTAGGTAAATTTCGAGTGTCACTCGGTAATTAAGGCATTCCAGACATCTGGACCGTTATGCCTAACAGATTTATGAGCCAATAATGTGCGGGGGTTGAATAAGTGAATATTAGCCGATTTTCTTGTGGGGTAAGAGTGAATATCACTGTTTCAACTGAACATGGAAGAAAAGGAAGTGGGCAAAAGGTTGTTATTATAACGAAACATAAAGAGGGCGGTTTGAAGAAAATTGATGTCACTAACCGTAAGGCTCTTCAACTTGATAAAGAGAGGCCGTGTATGGTCACGGTAACCAGCTCCAGCACAAATGCGGATAGCTTTCTTTTGTAGCAAGAGAATATTATCTGTAACACACTTAGATGTTGCCCAAAGAACATTGCAGTATGAGATGTATGGTAGAATCAGAGTATTGTACAGTATAAAAATTACTTTGTCAGGAACTATATATTTCACTCTATATAATATTCCAATATTTCGGGAAATTGTTGTTCTTATGTTTTTCAAATGATCATTCCAGTTTAGTTGTTCATTAATGTAAACACCGAGAAATTTGGTACAAGTTTTTCTTTCCAACAAGACATCATCTAGTTTTACTTTAGGAGTTTGTACTCCACGAGACTTTCTACCTTTAAAGTGAATATAATTCGTTTTTTGCACATTGAGAGACAGCATATTGCTCCTAAACCAATTGGTTAATTTGGGTAGTTCATTATTAATTGTATTTTCAAGGATATTGATATTATTATGAGATAAGAAAACACTTGTGTCATCTGCAAATAATATTTAATTTAGAGTGGTAGACACATTGCAAATATCATTGACATATATCAAAAATAACAAGGGGCCTAATATTGAACCTTGCGGAACACCGCATTTTAGAAATGACACAGCAGAGTTGACAGAGTTGTAGGATGTGTATTGCTTTCTAATAGAAAGGTAGCTAGAGAACCACTCCAGAGCAATGCCTCTGACTCCATAATGTTGTAGTTTACATAGCAGAATTGAGTGGTCAAGTGTGTCAAAAGCCTTGCTCAGATCCATGAACACACCAATAACATGCTCACGAGCGGCCAGGGCACTAGACACATGGTCATAAAATTGCAACAATGCAAGGTCAGTTGAGTGAGACCTTCTAAATCCATACTGGTTAGGGTTAAGAAGTTTATGTTTCTCAAGATAGCTAAAAAGTCTATTATACACGATTCTCTCAAGTATTTTTGAGAAACTTGATAATATTGAGATTGGCCTATAGTTAGCGATGTTTGAGGGGCTATCTTTTTTATGCACAGGAATAACCTTTGCCAGTTTGAATGAAGAAGGAAATACACCACTTGATAAAGATAAATTACAGATGTGTACAAGAGGTGTTAAAATCGAACCTATGATCTGCTTCAAGAATGAGGAACTAATTCCATCATGACCAAGGGATTTACTATTTTTTAAAGAACACACAACATTAAGTACTTCAAGATAATCAGTTGGCTTGAGGAAAATAGAGGATTGAGACTGCCCTGGCAGATATTGCTTAAAATTTGTTCCTGCTGTATTTATTTTCTTTGCTTGATTTGGGCCCAAGTTGGTAAAGTATTCATTGAACACATTAGCAATATCTCCTGCAGAAGTTATCTCACGATTCTCATATACAAAATTTTGGGTGTTTTCAGTCTTATTTCTTTTACACAAAATATCTTTAACAACTTTCCATGTAGATGACATATTTCCTCTTGTCTTATCAAATTGCCTAGTGTAAAATGTACTGCGCGATGATCTTATTATCGACGTTAATTTATTTCGGTATTTTTTATATTTCTCGATATTCTCTCGAGTTGGTTTCCTCAAACTTCTTTTGTATAGGGTATTTCTTCTTTTGATAGACTGTAGTATCCCCCTGGTAATCCAGGGATGTTTACCAAAGCTCTTATTATTTGATTGAATGAGAGGGATATTCTTATCAAAATAATCATAGAATTTACTCCAGAACAGTTCAAAAGACTTATCAACATCTTCACATACCAACACGTCGGACCATTCTTCAGCCAGGCAATCGTTGTTTAGATTGGAAATATTATCCTCTGTCAAGATTCGTCTCTCTATAATCCCCTTTTCCTTACGGCCATTAATTAGTAGATCACGAATCATGCAGAACACAGGTAGATGATCAGAAACTTCACAATAGAACAAACCAGATTGTGAATGACTTTTAACAGTTTTTACAAAAATATTATCTAACAGCGTCGAAGTTCCATTACATATTCTCGACGGTTTATCAATCATTACACTGAAGGCATTGGAATCAAGTATATTATGGAGACGGCGAGTACTAGCATTTTTCTTTAGTAAATCTATGTTGAAGTCACCCATTACACATGCAGATATATTCGACGAATTAATAGCTAACATCAACAACTCAAGATCAGTAAAGAAACTGTCAACATCTGAGTTTGGTGGTCTGTATACTACACACACAATGAAATTTTTCTCTGCTGGGAGGTCAACCTCGATACATAAAAGCTCTGCACTTTGACTGGGGAAGGAAAGATCATGCCTGATTTTGAATGATAAATTATCTGAAATATACATGAGAACGCCACCACCACGTCCATTTGGCCTATCCTTGCGGACTAGATTGTATCCTTCTAAGGTAAAAAGCGGTGGAGAAAGAGCATTTAACCATGTTTCAGATAAACCAATTATTGAGCAATTGAAATTCAATGAAGACAATAGAGCATTTATTTTTTCATAATTTTTAGAGAGACTCCTGGCATTGCAGTGCAAAAAACTTAAACATTGCGATTGAGAACGTTGAGCAGAGACAGGGTTGAATTCATTTGGTGCATAATACCTACAATCAATGCTTTGCTGTAAACAATATTCTTCCAACATCATTTATTGACAGAGACTGTATGCCTAACAAACCCGACAATTGCCTTAGCAAATCTGGGCATGATAGAGATCAGAGTAGAATTAAAGGCAAAGAAAGTGAGAGAGAGAAAATGAAAAACAACAAGTTGTGGATATATTCTATATACATCACAAATACTAAAACAAAAACAAAAACTAAAACTAAAACTAAAACAAAAACCGAAACTAAAAAAAATAACAGACATGGCAAAAGGCAATAGCAATGCCATGATCTCAAATATATTTAAGGCAACAGATAACATAGCAAGAAAAAAGAAAGATAGTATAACCTCTCCTGGCATGTATTCTATGCATTTCTCAAAAGTACATGTATATAGCTAACACAGATTGCATCAGAAGAGTCTTAATCTATAGCACAAATAAGGTCTTGGGGAGAATGACTCACTCCACATGTTCATCCATAAATCAAATAAACAAGGGGCCTTGTCCTACCAACCAGTTTGTGTGGTCTACAAATAGTGGTTAAAGCTGCACTATGTAGTGAAGTATGGGACACCTCCAGTTCCTCTCCAGAGCCCAGCATAGAAGCGAAGTTTGGTTCCCTTTTGATAAAGTTCTTGTACTTTCTTCACATGTCTCTTCTTTTCTGTTAGATCAGCCTTTGTCAAATCATCAGTGAAATAAAAGCTTTCCCCTTTGAGTTGCTCTCTTGCATTTTTCATAAGGTGAATTTTCTCGCGATAGGACAGTGTTTTAACGATAATGTGGCGAGCCTTATCTCCTTTCTTTCCATCACGATGCGCCCGTTCAACTTTCATGTTCTGATTGAACTTAGTACTGATGATACTCTCGACTTTCTTAATACAATCCTCAACTTGATTTTCTTTTGGCTCTTCAATTCCCACAATACGGAAATTATTTTTGCGGGCAGAGCGCTCTGCTTTATTCGCCTCCATGTCATGATTACCAATCCTCTGTTGTAAATCGCCAAAAGCTTTTTCCATTTTGACCAATCTTTCCTCCAGTTCCTTGTTTTTCTTTTCAAGATCATTTATTCTGACCCCCTCAAACTCTAAAGCCTTTTCAACCTTCTGGATGCTCTCGATCATAGACTTCATAGCCTTCTCCATCATCCTCTCAAAATTGGCTGTTGCAGCTTTAAGGTACTCGGCCAGAGCATCTGTGGAGGGAGGAGAGCTCAAGTCACCACTGGCAGCACCAATGACCGGGTCAGAGAGATTAGCTGGGCCAGCGGGGGCGGCGGCATCACAGTTCAGCTCACCGTCCAAGACGGAGAAGTTGTTACCCTCTTTCTTGCTCAATTTCTTCCCACTTTTTCTCGAGTTACGGTCGCCCATGATGAAATTCTAAGGGATCCAGTTGGTTAGTATATAGACAACGAGTACTGAGATCTGCTTCAAACTCGTCGAATTAGGATATCTAGGGTGTATGAAGGTTATCTTCGGGAGAGGCTTACTATCACTTGTTGCTTAGTCAGTTGCCATGTCACTTAATGATCTTGGGAGGCTATGATTGAAGATGGCAGCATGTTGGATTTGTTGATATGATGCTTTTCTCTTGTGAGATCATGGTGTATGATGGGGGGGGGGGGGGGGGGGGCTTTGTGCAGATGTTTGTGGGTGTGCGCATGTAATCATTACCAACCATTTTACTTTCCCATCCTATTACATAAAAGATTCTCAATGAAAAAAGTCTTAAAATGTCAATGGCAAAATCAGGGGCTGATGCAGGGTTGACCAGTAGGGGTGGGGGCCACGATTCTGACAGAAATCTCACGTGAGTCAAAAATCAAAATGTGAGTCATAAATATTACATGAATTTCATAATCATAGTATCGTTTATAAATGAAATATTTCTTAAAACCTCTAAGAACTGTAATACTCTTAATAGATTTACAATAGACGTTTATGCAGGGGCGGATCCAGGATTGAGTATAAGAGGGGGCACACAAATGAAGGTTTGTCAACTTTTGGAAAAGGTAGACCCGTATTTTGGGGGTCTCAGCACCTTTTCGAAAAGTCGCTCAATTTGGGGGGGGGGGGGGGTGGCGACAAAAAGAAATTTCGCCAGACCTTCAAAATTCGCTCAGTGGGGGGGGGGGGGGGGGGGGGGGGTTATGGGGGTCCAGTTCCCCTCCAAGCAAAACAAAAAGTGTTCATTCTAAAATGTGGGAGAAAATGGCGGAACGTCTATGTTTTATGTACATAGGTAGTCATATTATTTATTCCATGGATCAATGCATAACTTATTTAACCTTTAACTATTAATGGAAAATATATGTATATAAATGTTTGTAATGTTTTTTATGTAACAGAAATATGACAAATATGTAATATTAAATTGCTGAAAATAACTCTATAACAACTTTACATTTTATACTATACTTTGTATCGTAAAGTCCTCACATTGGTAGTCATGTTACTTTATGGCAAGATGTGAATGATGTCATGGTATTTTGTGTTTGGTGTTGATGTTGAGGCAATGTAAATATGCTTGATAAAGAATCTAATGGGGGATATCGCACTAACTTGCTAAAGAAATTGTTAATTTATGTTGATAATGATCTTGGGAGGCTATGATTGAAGATGGCAGCATGTTGGATTTGTTGATATGATGCTTTCCTCTTGTGAGATCATGGTGTATGATGGGGGGGGGGGGGGGGGGGGGCTTTGTGCAGATGTTTGTGGGTGTGCGCATGTAATCATTACCAACCATTTTACTTTCCCATCCTATTGCATAAAAGATTCTCAATGAAAAAAGTCTTAAAATGTCACTGGCAAAATCAGGGGCTGATGCAGGGTTGACCAGTAGGGGTGGGGGCCACGATTCTGACAGAAATCTCACGTGACGAGGAAAAAAAGGGTCCCCGCTATTTATGGAGCAGTGTTTCTTCCAAAATTCTCTGACAAGCAAAAAAGGGGGTCCTCACTCCAATCACACCCCCTTGAAAATAAGAGGGTGCGCCCCCTCCCATAATTATATATATATATGATGGGCCTACCGTACTGTTGAAAACTGAATTCCTGAATCTACAATTTACAATAATCCTCAGAACAATAAAGCCCCAATCCTTGCAAATACATGAATCGACTTTAATATTTGTCTCTGAATTAAATTCAAAAATTGAGAATAAACTATGTCATATACTGTACATGTCAAGTACGATAAATTCAAAGAAAATTTACATTTCACTTTTAGTTTTGTAGACATGTGTGATCTTTAATAAGACACCGTGTAGATGCCCAGAGTTGGCCATAAGCGTTTTATTCATACTATTACAAAATCCATGTCATTTTCGTCCTTAAAGGGTCACTAAAATAAAAAAATAATTGCCCATTTTTCGTAGGAAGTTGTCATCAGGAGCCAAAAAATATCTATCACACAATTTTTTATGCATTCAGCCATATTTTATAATCATTTGAAAAGTACATTTTTGCTGATTTACACAGTCATAAGCCCCGCCCCTAAAAAAAACCCATCGAAGCGACATCGTGATCACGTGATCTGTGACGCATGAAAAGTAAGGGAAAATATTCCACTAACCTATACCGTGCGCGCCCGGAGGCCCCGGCAGGCCCAGCCCGGTGCTGAGCATGATATTCACCGCATCGACCATTTGCATTGCGTATTTTCGTGTGTTTAATTCCTCACAGTAACTTTGATTTTGGGGCACAGTTTCATCAATAATGCTTGGTGTATAGTTGCGGGCTGTAGCAAGACCCCAAAGATGGTGTAAGCCTACATTATTTTCCTAAAGATGAAAATCTATGGAAATTGTGGGTCGCAAAATTAATGTTAAGCTTACGCGGGTAGAGTGGCAAGGGCCGGCCAAGTGAGTGGAGTACAATCTGCAGCGATCACTTTGCCGAAGATGATTTTGAGGATCCTGGCCTGTATTCCGAATTTGGCATGAAGAGAAGGATAAGCTAGCTAAAATAAAAGATTCAGCTATTCCAAAGATCAGACTTCCAATCTGTTTTTCAACGACAGCAGCTGCAGCAGCTTCACCCGTAGACCGAAAATTCTGTCTCTCGTTCGTTAGCTAAGACGACCTAACGAACGAGAGACAGCATTTTCGGTCTACTTCACCCGTAACTCCAGGGAGCTCCAACGCGTTGGAGCTCCCTGGAGTTACTTCACCCACGGCCCTTCACCGTATTCTGCGAGGGGTTCAAACATATAATATGGTCGAATTTCCCCTTGCCACTCGAGCTTCTTTGCATTCGGGGTCTGATAAATCATCTGATAAATCAGAGTTCGTATCTGCATGGCTCAGAAAAGTCCTCCAACTCGGAATCGCGGGCACTTTTCCTCTCTCTATATAAGTTACTCGAATTCAGCCAAAATCTAAGTCAGTACTAACGTACTTTGTAAAGCGAAGTAAAAAAAAAAGCCCTAAGTGAAATAAACAAAACAAAAGCGTTCACCAGTCGCTATGTACGAGGGGAACATAGTCACTGCCGTACTTTGTGTAGGACATAGTACATAAAGACGCATAAAACGGCTGTGCACGCGTTTATGACCAATGCAAAATTTTCGTTCGGCAAGCTCAGATGGATGAGAACATTGTTCAAAAGAAAAGCTAAAAAACTGTATAAAAGCTGTATATTTGGGCAAAAGCGTTTTCTGATCTTGTAGAAAATATATTGCTAATGAATATTCACTCCTAAGATTAATTTCCTTTTTTCATAAATTGTCCGTTGAACAGAGGGGTCAAATACCGCATTCTGTGTACAATATTATATGCTGCAGCCTGCAGATCTTGTGCCTCTTACTTTTCATACGTCACTTGGGGGTTAGCCAATCAGCTCACGAGTTTTAAGGAACGGTCCCAAAACCTCTACTTTTCCCCCTTTTTCGCCAAAACGAGACATAATTTGGACAATCGATTGGCAGATTTGTGATTAGAAGGCCAAACTACATGGAAAGAGCACCCATTTTCTCTCTAATTTAGTCAACCTTTAAATAGTTTTTGAAAAACAAATTTTCAAATAGAGCACACCTGAATATAAATGATTTGATTGCAGGCGAGTCGGACCCTCCAGATCCAGCTCGTACACTATCGCGGTCTACGTCTCTGCAATTAATAGCAGGCTACTTGTTGAATGAAGTAACTGGGCTAGCTGTGCGCGCGGACCGGACAACAACGCGTCGATCGATATGGCGCTTGTTACTACTCGGGAGAGACAAGCGCAGGAAGGATTATGCAAAATACGCCCTGCGCCCTGCGATACACGTCCTTGTTTATTAAAAAAAACACGACAAGAAATTGTAAAGGAAAACTCGGTATACTGGTTGGATCAATCTTACTGAGCATGTGCAGTGCAAAAAGGGGAAATCCCTACCACCAGTTGCAACCGGAGTTTCAAACCGTGGTTTCAACAGTGGGTCTGCTTGAAACCGTGGATTTTTGAGTCCACTGTTTGTGAATCACAGACTCGGTGAATCCGTGGTTTCAAAAATCCATGGATTCTTGAAACCACGGTTTCAAATGAAACCACCTTTGTGAATTCGGGCCATTAACTTCCATAATATCGTATGTTTAATAGCTACATGTAAAAGGCAGAAAACGAGATTACATGTACATGTACCTAAGAGAGCAGGGAGATAAAAAAAAAAAGAAGAAAGGAGGATCCTAGGATGGAGGAGGAGAAGAGAAGAAAAGGAGAGGAAGAAGAAAAAGAGAAAAGAAAGAAGGATGATGATGATGAAGAAGAAGAAGAAGAAGAAGAAGAAGAAGGGTACGTACATAAACAGTGCATCTCCTTATCCTGAGGCAAAGAGTGGCATTGTACACTGTGATATATTTAGCCGGTGCTAAAACAAACATAGCATAAACAAAGTACATAGTAGCCATACATGTAAAGGCAAGAATGTGGGATTGTAATATTCAACTGGTGTACATACAATGCATATTATATTGCAAGAATAAAACAAAGTACATAGTAGCCATACATGTAAAGGCAAGAATGTGAAATTTATACCTAACGAACTTCCTATTGTATGCTATCATTGCACTTGGTAGGAAAGATTGTCTGAATAATGTCCTCATTCTACCTTTTAGCAGTGGCGGATCTAGCCTGGTAAGACACAATACATTCTACGGGGCCGCCATTGTGCACAAACAAAGCAGGCCTATAGAATGTATTGTGTCTAATCCGGCTAGATCCGCCACTGCCTTTTAGCCCCCCTTACAGCTGGTATAATGTCCTCACAGTCTTCATGGCCTTCCATGGTTACAATATCGTTTGAATAGACGTGACCTGTGGTAATATTTAAATCAGGTTTCATTACTTCTAGACCAGGGGCAAATGGCACTGCATATCCATCCCTATCAAAGTCTGACTCTTTCTTGTAAGATTTCATTTTCGAGTTGCCGGAGTTGATATGGCTGTGAGGATGGGATTGCTCGCTTTTTATCAATCCCATATCATTGGTATTCGGTACGTTACCAAATGCTTGGTCGTCCTGTTGAGCTCCTCCTACAACTGTCGCGAGATTTCCCAATTCCATCGCTTGAGGAACAAAAGTTCTGGAGCCCTTTTTAAAGCTAAAGAGAGTGATATATAACATAATAAGTAACATACACAGATTTCCCTGACAGCCATAAACTAGGGCCAGAAAATCAGACTGACAAATATCAAACATCGTTACTTATTTCACCTGACATAATACGGGGTTACGATGACAATCGATGATGTGCATTCTAGAATGTTTTTTTCTATCATTATAATTTGTTTTCGATACGGTATATATTCGGTCTTACCCTTGTCGATAGCAAAATAGCATTATCATGACTATCAGAACGAATAGGGTGATAAGGAACAAGACAGCTATGGTTGCTACCGAAGGTTCGTTATTCCGAAGGTTCGTTACTCTGAAGGTTCGTTTATCCGAAGGTTCATAATTCCGAAAATGAAATAGGGTTCATAATTCCGAAGGTTCGTATTTCCGAAAATGAAATGAGGTTCGTATTTCCGAAAATGAAAAAGGGTTCGTATTTCCGAAAATGAAAAAGGGTTTGTATTTCCGAAAATGAAAAAGGGTTCGTATTTCCGAAAATGAATTAGGGTTCGTATTTCCGAAAATGAAATAGGGTTCGTATTTCCGAAAATGAAAAAGGGTTCGTATTTCCGAAAATGAAAAAAGGTTATAAATTCAGAAAATATGGCGTCAATCCGTATTTCGGATAGGGAGGAGGGGAAAGACGGCCAAGTGTAAAGATATTCATTTCGTTCTCAATAATCATAACAATGATGATTAACAATTATAATAAAATCCAGAGAAATAGCCATTATATTATCGTAATTCCTATCAATATTATCATTATTATTATTATGATTATTATTATTATTATAATTATTATTATTATTATTAATATTATTATCATTATTATCATTGTTCCTATTATAATAACCAATATTTGTGAGCGAGCGTAGAGAGCGAGCGCCTCAGGAATACATGTTTCATTTCTCATAAAATGATATTACTTCGGTGATTAAAATACATACTGATGTATTGAAGAAAGTGAATGATCGGATTCCGGATTAAATTTGCTACAACGAAATTGGCTTGAAGTTATTTATATAATGTATATACCGCTTTGGAAAATGAGACACACCAAAGTTCCAAGTAGATCTTTACAAGCAGAAAATGGCCACGTAATGTTTTTGAAAGGGGGAGCTGATGCCTCTTGGCAGAATATCATATTCCCCGTTTCTACAATTTGCAAGCGAGCGAAGCGAGTTAGAAAAAAACATAAAACCCTTTTTTTTATTGTAATGGAAATGCAATTTCGCCATCAAAAGACAAATATAGAACATGTAATAATGAGCCATGAATATTATTACTTAACTGCTGCCGAATATGGAATATTTGGGCACTTCACTCGCCCTAATGAAGGGCGTTCCCTGTCCCAAACTATTCCGTTTCTAAATCTTACGCGCTAGTGAGCAAGTAAAAAAAAGGAGATATTGTCTATAGAATAATGATTTTGTTACCAGATAATCCAAACAACGATAACATTTTGAGTACCTTCCCGCCCACAGATAAGGATAGCCGACCATCTCGCTTCCCAAAATAAAAGGATGTTCGGGCACCACGCTGCTGGATTCCAGCGAGCCAAACATTGACACTTTATTATCTTTAAGACATGTAAGATGTAATTTCTTCGTCAATATTCAACATAAATTGTGATTAAAAAAATACTATGAAAAGTGTATACTAAAAATAAGGTGGGGGCGTCCTGCATCCCTAGCCCTCAGAGCCATCTATTACAGAGTTTGGCCAACTCGGCTCCATGTAGGTAGCAATATGGCGCTTGTTGCTTTGTTAGGCAAGCACTAAACAAAGGAATATACGCCATGTTGTGCCCAAATAAACCGAGTTGGCCGAAGTATGTAATATGGCTCTGTAGATGACTCTACAAGCCCTCCCCTCCGGTCCCCAAAACAACAACAGCAATAAAAACAACAACATAATATTACAGAGAGTTCATAAAGGAGTCACTGCTATGTTTAATAAATAGCCTGGCAAGTAGCACAACATATCATAACAAGCATATTATTGATACGTATAGGCTATAGGCCAATTATACGATCATGACAAGGGAAATAAAAGAAGCAATAGTAGAGTAACCGGTGCAATATCTAAGTCTGGTCGCATAACTCCATCCAAAATGACATCGTCATCGTAATTCTGGGTAGTCCACTTCATAATAACAATTGTAATAATAATAATAACAATAATAACAACAACAACAATAATATTATCAATAATAAAAATTATAATACTGATAATATTAGTAATAATAATACTAAAAATGATAAAACAGATAATACTACTACTAATAATAATGATAATAATGATAATTATAATAACAATAATAATACAAATAATACTAGTAATAATAATAAATAAATGAATAGATACCATAAACAACCAAAGCCGAAGAAAGATGGATCGTAACAAGTTAAAGAAGGAGTCTTATCATCAGGCTGATATGATTATCATAAAAGGAAACAAAAGTAAAACCAAACTATAATGCAAAATATCTCAAACAATTTATGCAGCAGGGCAGACTGAAATCATTGAGCATGTTTTATAACCTTGCAAAAGTATTAACATTTCTTAAAACAGATTAAAATCTTAAATTGTAGAGGTAAATGAATGAAATGCAGCATAGTATGTTGTAAGTAATGACCTTGCTTACACAACTATACAGCATTTTGTTTGCCGCATATCTGAAATGATCTATGACGCAGATAGTTTTCAAACACTTTACAATTCCAACAGAACTTTACAAAAGCCGTGCAGCAGCTACTTCTTAAGAAAACCAAATTCAAGAAAAGAAAGATAACAAGTGAGCAATAACAAAAATGTTAAAGCCAAGGCTATGTAGCACACCGCATCTGAAGAATAAAAATAACTCTTTATACTGGCATATTATGTGTAAGTATATAGGTCAGGTGCAATCGCTAATTGAATATAATGATAATGATTAAAAGCAACATACAACCAAATTTGAAGAATAGTGGATCAAAATGTTAAGTTTTCTTTCAGTCGGGCTAAAATAATTATCATACAGGGAATAATCCTAACTATCTATGCCGCATAAATAGATTAAAATCATTGAACATGTTCTTTAACTTTACCAAAATACCATCATTTCTAAACATGGATGAAAATCTTTCATTTTATACAGCTGCTTACAGCATAATAAATTTGTACAGATTCTAATAAGTTGCTTCATTTTACTGCACAGTCTGCGTTTTTAACAGTTACAACCGCTGACCTGAAGTTTGAAATAACTTTTACAAGCATAACGAATTACAAAACACTAAAAGACATTGAGAGTAAAACAATCCTCATCGTAAAAAATAGAAATAAGGAATTACACATGGAGAAGAAAACATTCTGACCTAAATTAATGGCTTTTATCAACCAGTGCCCCGCCTTATAAGGAGTTGAAGCGATTTATTTGAAACAATCGCAAGTTAAAATCAATCGCAACTGTGTACTTAACATAGGCCTAGGCATAGGCGTACGAGAAGGGGGGGCTGCTGCAGCCAACCCCCCCCCCCCCCCCCTCCCCCGGATTTTGAAAGTGCAGATATTCCGGCAACTCACACCTCATATTCAGGGAGTGAGGTGCCCGAACACACACACACACATAAACACTTATTCGATTTTTCTAATCTCGTCCTCTTATTTTCGTCTCTTTTCTCTTCTCCTCTCCTCTTTTATAAACCTTCCCAGTTTTGTGTCTCCATTTCATTTTTTTATTCATTGCGGGGGTGGGGGAGGTGCTTTTCGTCGAAAAGAGATCCGCTTTTTGAAGATGGCAATTAAAACCATAATATCCTATCGTTACCCTAAATTTTCCCTTTAACAGTGGCGTAGCTAGAGTCTAGCCATTGTGGGAGCACTGGCACCATTGGAGGCACAAGTCTTTTGGAATAATCTTAAAGCTAATCTAAGACGCCGATGGTGGAAGAGGGTTGGGGGGGGGGGGGGGGGGGGGGGGGGGTTGCCGGAAGGGGTCCAACCGTCTTCTTTCCTATTCCATTTTCTTTCTTTTTTTCTTATTTTTTCGCCAGCCGATGAGGGAGGGGTGGGGGCGTGCCCTCCCCCCCCCCCCCCCGTTGCTACACCTCTGCTCCTGATGAATTCGCCTTTTTTACCAGGAATTATGAACCCTATTTCATTTTTCGGAAATACGAACCCTATTTCATTTTCGGAAATACGAACCTTATTTCATTTTCGGAAATACGAACCCTATTTCATTTTCGGAAATACGAACCTTATTTTATTTTCGGAAATACGAACCCTTTTTCATTTTCGGAAATACGAACCTTCGGAAATATGAACCCTATTTCATTTTCGGAATTATGAACCTTCGGATAAACGAACCTTCGGAATAACGAACCTTCGGAATAATGCAACAAATGTTCGGAATTACGAACCCTTTTTCATTTTCGGAATTATGAACCCCCAGGCATGGGAAATTAGTGTTTCGGAAATACGAACCTTCGGAAAAACGAACCTTCGGAAAAACGAGATGCCCCCGAATTTACCTCTTATGAACGCTTGACGGTGGAGTAATTCACACTTTTGTGAGCAATGATCGTCTGCTACAGCCTGCTATCGGGGGTCGCCATATTGTTGATTCACCCGCGCTATGATGACGTTTTGTCGGACAATATAGTCTCGATGTTTCAGAGCTGTTGCGTTCTCAGCTGTCCGAATACAAAGCGTCCTGTGCAAATCGCCGGCTTTTTGTTTATTATCTCGGTTCTCCGATTACCATTTTGAAACGCGTAATAATGGCGGCATCTGGGTACTTCTGGTCCGAGAGGTCCGACAAAACGTCACAGGGCGGGGCTTATCTGTTCAAAAGGGCGACGCCCACGTTCGATATAGGACCTTCTAGCAGACGACAAAATGATATTTCTAACTACTTGTTGACGGCGTTAGGGGGGCCCAAATGTGTTGAAATTCGACATATATAATCAACAATGTGCCCTTCAACTAAACAGCTAACTAAATCGCCAGGATTTACTTTCCCTTTAATGACCGGTTTCGATAGTCAATGGGATTTTGCGTGATAAATAGCGGGCAATAGATTGTATGTATTTTTGTACCATAATTTTCGAGTTCGCTCTAGACGTCTGATTCTGTTAATAAAAATGATATGGACTGGCAACTTTCTGGTATACACCATTAGATGAGAATTAAGCCCACAATATAAATGTACTTATGTTTAAATGTGTAATATGTGACCCGTCACGTCAAAATGAGACAGAAGTCGCATTTTTTGAAATTGCATTTTATTATTGATTATTATTCTCCTTTCCATAAGCTTTAATTTGGTATATAGTTCAACTCTAGAGAGTGAGTATTAGTGGAGATAATAGCTTTTGAATCTTGAGTAAAGTAGGGCTGTGGCAAAGTATTTCTACGAGAAAAACGCTTCCAAAGTTTGACTTCCGTTTTGCAGTCATGCAGCATTTTCCGTTTGTAATGTCAAATAGATTTTTATAAAGCCCTTAGCAACCGTTTATTAATTCTAATAAAAACTAGTCCTTATGTTTCTTTAGGATCTCTTCTCATGAAAACATGAATTTTAATTCATTTAAGCCACGAATTCTAACGCTTTAAAGGGTAACAAATCAAGTAGTTTCACGGCACTGAAAAAGCTTCCCGCATCAACTTCATGCTTTTTTCGTTGAGCCTTTCCTATGCCGGTATGATTTTCTTAAAGGGTTGATTAACCTAGCTATAGTCAAAAGGTTTGTAAGTCTGTCATTTTGTGCGGGGAAATGTATTAGGTTATGGTTCAAACTTTCAGAGGTTTTTATGTCATTATATCTTTTTCTAAATTAATCATGTAAACTTGATTTTTTTTTTCAACGTTATTTGCTTTCTTTTTATAGCTTGGATTCGATTGTCGCAAAGTCATTCAATTTTGGCAAATTTACTGATTAGACTATAGTCTTTACCAATAATAATATTGACAGAGATCGTTGATGTCTGCATATGAATCTTACTTTTTTACTTTTCGTCTTGTGAAAGAGCAATAGAAATCGCCGCTTTCTTAAGCTGAAGAATTAACACACGATTATTGATTTTTCTCTCTCTCCTACATCACGCACCTGTTTCATAATCTCCACAGTTTTATTTCTTTCTTTTGAAAGTTAACTCTCTCTTCGGTTCGCTCTTTAATTATTACCAGATTAAACAACGATGGAATGTAACAGAATCAAAATAAAGAAATTGTATCCTGCTCTAGTTAGTTCTACCTTTAAAAAATGTTTATAAATGCGTCTTTCTTTTCTTTTCGCCATGTCAAAGAGGTATAGAATTCGCCCCTTTCAAAGAACAAGGATTAAGTCACATCCTGCCTTCGCGAGACGATTGATTTTTCTTCTCTCTCATTGTCCTTCTCAGGGGCCGCAGAACGTCTTGGAAAGTGGAGGGGCTAAGTGGGAGGGGGGGGGGGGCTGCGTGTATAACCACATTTTTGCACTGCCATACGTTTGCCCGGGTTTACTGAAAAAAGTGGGGGGGGGGGGGCTGCAGCCCCCAGCCCCCGGTTCCGCGGTCCCTGCTTCTCAATCACGAGCTTGTGTCATAATCTCCACACAGGTCCTTTTCTGTATGGTTAAAAAGCTTAATTTCCTTTATCATCAATTCCCCATGTTCAACAGCAGGATAAAGATAAACTGCTTCTTAGCGCCGCTCTATAGTTAATAGAGCTTCAATTTTTTTTTTTAAATTAACGCCCGAACAATCTCTCTCTCCTTCTAATTCTTTCACCTGTATCATAATTTCGACTGTTCTTAATTCTATTTTGAAAGCTAACTCTTTCTTGTCTGTTCGGCTTTTTTAAAGTAGAACTTTAATGATTTTAAATATTGGCTTAACACTTATTATTGCATAGATGGCATAAATTAAACAAGGTTATCCAAATTCAACGCTTGGAAACATTTGAAGTAATGATTATTATCAATTATAAAACGGTAAAATACAGCCCCCGATATAGCAGCTGAAGAGCTCCTCGAACGCTGCTGAGATATGTGACGACACACCATGGACCAGTCCTGTCTAAGCAGACGATGTCCCATAACATCTTACACATTTTTCAGAGCCTATTTTGTCATCTCCTCTTCACTTATTTCTCTTCCTTCGCCAGCGTCAGTCTTAATGTTAGTCTGTTGCCTCACTCTTAACTTCGTGTATGGTATTATTTTGATGAAAAATGCAGCGTTAAAAAAAATAAAGGAATCAGTCACTTGTAAACAAAATACTGCACCCATCCATGACATCATCTCCTCCTACAATCTATGTTCAATGTTTTACGCTGACGACACCCAAATCTACACCTCCTGCACACCATCTGATAGAGACACTGCACTCTCCAACATCACCAACTGTCTCACGGACATCTTCAATTGGGCTGCAGGGAATAAGATGAAAGTCAATCCAGCAAAGACAGAGGTCCTGCATTTCACGTCCAAATTTGCACCACAACCTTCACCACCAATCACCGTGACCGTCGACGATGTCCAGGTCAGTCCCTCACTGGAAGTAAGAAATCTCGGCGCCATCATGGACCACCACTCATCCCTCATACCTCACGTGAACAATACCTGTCGCAAGGCAACTGCAGCCATCCACAAAATAGGCCAGATACGCAACTGCCTTGACGAAACGAGCACATCAATCCTTGTTCATTCATTTGTTACATCCAGATTAGATTTTAATAATGGACTACTGGGAAACATCGCCAACAAGGACATTGCACAACTACAACGAGTTCAGAACATCGCAGCACGAATCACCACTAAAGCACGACGTAGAGAAAACATATCACCAGTCTTGAAGTCACTTCACTGGCTCACAATAGACAAGCGCATCCAATTCAAAATTCTATTACTCACCTTCAAGGCACTCAACGGCTCTGCACCCCACTACATCTCCGAACTTCTCCACAACTACACGCCTGCACGCACACTCCGTTCACAATCGCAGCTTCTTCTTCAGGTCCCAAGATTCAACACCCAGTTCTACGGGAAAAGAGCATTTACCTTGACTGCACCTACACTCTGGAACAACCTCCCTCTGCACATTCGTTCTATCACGTCTCTAGCCTCATTCCAAACCGCTTTAAAGACTCATTTATTTACTGATTAATTTGTCAATTTTGTCTGTATTTCCCCTACTCAAAATAAAATTGCGTATTTGTTTTGAATATTAACATGTAGTTTAAGACAACTATTATATTGCTATTACGTTACATATTCTGTTTTGTTATTTCAATGTTGATTAATTGTTGAAGAATTTTGTGAAGCGCCTTGAGATGATACCATATAAGGCGCTATATAAATCAAACCTACTATTATTATTATTATTAAGACGCCATTGTATTTTCAGCTGCTTGCACCGGGGCATGTTCGGCGTTTCAAGAGGGAACGAGTACCATCCTGCTATTATTCGGAGGGCTTTTCAATTTGAAAGTGGGGTTTATTTCATTGATCATTGACCCTTCTCCTGTGTATTTACAATCAAACGGTTTTAGCTATCAGAATCAGTTTCACTTTCCCTTTATAATGGTGTGAAATAAGATCATGTTTAAATACACCAAACTCTTTATAATTTGATAAATAATTGCATTGCAATTACGTTCATTCATTATAGGGCGTCGTCTGCTTAAGCAGGATCGATCCCGAGTGTGACGACATCAAAACATCGCTATATTTCTGGCGAATCCTCGGATATTCCAGATGCTGAGAAGAGCTTTTATTTGTGTTGTTTTTATAATCATCAGATACGCAGTTGACATAAAACTTATACGATTGCCATCTGTAAGCTTCCCAGTTTCTAGTGATACATTAATTGCCATATTTGTGATTTTCTTTGAATAGCTACTTTAACGAAAAAGAGATTTGGCCGCTAATTATCATCATGTTGACTGGCGGTATGAACATGACGAAGACAAACTGCATCTTAGCTTGAAAGTTCGTTTCTCCCCGCTCTATAGTTAACTCAAGCTTAAAACAAATCAGATACTATCGCGACCGAGGGCCTTTTCATTCTAGTTTTACCAAATAATTTTCTTTTATTTTCGTCCGTTAAAAAGAGTTATAGAATTGGCCGCTTTTTATCGTCATGTTTAAAAGCGGGATAGAGATAAACTGCTTCTTAGCGCCGCTCTAGTTAACCAGAGCTTACAAAAAATAAATAATAATGACAACTGCTTTTTGTAAAAATTGACACCCAGACAATTCTCTCTCTCCTTCTAAATCTTTCACCTGTATCATAATTTCGACTATTCTTCTTAATTCTATTTTGAAAGCTAACTCTTTCTTGTCTGTTCGGCTTTTTAAACGAATAAGAGATTTGGCCGCTAATTATCGTCATGTTGACTGGCGGTATGAACATGACGAAGACAAACTGCATCTTAGCATGAAAGTCATCGTTTCTCCCCGCCCAATAGTTAACTCAAGCTTAAAACAAATCAGATACTTGTTTCATTATCGCAACCGAGGGCCTTTTCATTCTAGTTTTAAAAAATAATTTTCTTTTATTTTCGGCTGTTAAAAAGAGTTATAGAATTGGCCGCTTTTTATCGTCATGTTCAAAAGCGGGATAGAGATAAATTGCTTCTTAGCGCCGCTCTAGTTAACTAGAGCTAAAAAAATAAATAATAATGACAACTGCTTTTTGTAAAAATTGACACCCAGACAATTCTCTCTCTCCTTCTAAATCTTTCACCTATATTATAATTTCGACAGTTCTTCTTAATTTTGAATCTTTGTCTGTTCGGCTTTAACGAATAAGAGAATAAGCAGAGGGGGGGGGGGGGGGCGTGCGCTCCCCTGTTTTGTGTGACAAAGTATGCCCCAGACCCCCAGATGGCCGTTTGACTTCGTCAAACGGAGGGTTCCTCAGTGTGTGCCCCCCTTTCTGAAATTCCCGTATCCGCCCCTGGCTAACTGGAAGTATGAACATGATGAAGATAACGCGCGTCTTAGCTTGAAAGTCATCGATTCTCTCCACTCTATAGTTTACTCCAAATATTGTATACAATCTACTGGTGTCAAATAGCTAATTTCTTTTCTTCTTCGCCATGTTATAAAGAAGTAGAGAATTCGCCCCTTTCAAAGAACAAGGATTATAAAGTCACCTCCAGCAAGAGACGATTATTGATTTTCTCTCTCTCTCTCTCTTTGTCCTAAATCGCGCACTTGTTTCATAATCTCTACACAGGTACATGTACTGTTCTCTCTGGTTAAAAGGCTTATTTTATTTTCGGCTTTTCAGAGGGTTACAGAATTTACCCCTTATTATTATCGCGTATCAATAGTTTCGTTGTTCGTAAGTCATCTTTCCAATTCTTCTTACTTCTATTTTGAAAGCCAACTCTTTTCTATTCCCTCTCTACTTTCAATAGATTAAACAGCGATGGCTTAAACCAGCTTCGTAATGAAGAGATCTTTCATTGACGATTAACAATTCTCTGCGCTAGTCGAGTCTTGCTTTACGAAATCTACCACCTTCTCAATTTCAACTTTTTCTTTTTGCTTTTAATAGAGCTAAATAATTTGTCTATTATTTTTACACGCACCCTCACCAGATGATTAGTCAATTCTTCTCTCTCTCTCATTCTGAACATGTATCACATTCTAACACATTTTCTTTCGCCGTCACAATTTCATTTGGTTCACCCCCCCCCCCCCCCCATTCAAAGGGATCTTGGGACTTATTTCACTTTCAGACTCTCTTTAAAGTGATACTAGGCTGAGCAAAGTAACAAAATAATCAACTTGTAAAGAAAAAGAGACAGAGAGGGGAGGTACTGATAACTGAACAGAGAAAGAAGAAAAAGATTTTTGTTTAGCCTGCACTCAAAACGAAACAAGAAAGACTCCCAAAAATAAAGATTAATGAAATATTGATAATATTGTACTTTATTATAACGGGACCAAAGTAGTACGAATGCGATGATAACAGAAGCAATATCTGATCTTAATCTTCAGAACAATTCGAGACGGCACGAGCAAGCCAGCGCGATCGAGCATTAAGTACATGTTGCAAATTCTTTTACAGAGATCACGTGACTGCGAACGTCCAATGAACAAAGCCACGCGTCGCTAGGGGCGGGGCCTAGCGGATGGCTTTCTTTTCGCTCTGGGACGAGCCAGCTGTCCGAAAAAATAGAAGAGTTGACCGAAAAAAACACTCGTAGAAAAACTGCTTTTTCTACCCTTTCCCGTTATATTTAGGACTCAATTTTTTTGCAGAGCATTCATGAAACATTGAAGATTGAAATCAGCTAAGAAAAAAAAAATAACGAAATTTGAAGTTTTTTTAAATTTGCCCAATTTTCTCGAGTTCTAGCCCAGCGACTTCTGTCTCATTTTGTCGTGACGGGTCACATATATTCTTAATCATTGGCCTGTATCACTTTAGAAATAAAATTTCAGAAAAGGGTTTAAATCAAGACATTCTGGCACACGGTATCATCTGCTAACACTTTACATGGGGGCTGCCATTTCTTGATGATATGGAGTTGGACATGAACCATTGGAAACCGTGCCGGTCAAGAGGATATTTTTAATCCTAGATCTAAATTGCTTCTCTTCATTGCAAAAAATCCCCATATATGATGGAAAATACATAACAGGTGCACTCTAAAAACTGAAGTGCTGTATATAGCACTTTTTGAGGGCATGCATAGGGACTGCACTCAGATCGCTATTGAATGCACTCAGCGAGCTATTTCAGCACTTTCACGGAAGCTGGATCGGCTCCTTAAACTGCTAAACATTCCAAAAGAAATCGTGATTTTGGCGAGCCTCGAACCAGGGTCCGCTGATCGAGAATCGCTGGCATTACTGCGAGACTAACTCACATCGTACGATTTAGAGCAGATCGTATTGTTACATAGTGAATTTACGACATCGCATAGTTCATGTTATCTACTTGACTCCCATGACTAAAGTGGACTGCAAGAAGCATTCGTTAGTCCATCGGCAACGTCAGCGCCTCTCAATCAGCGGAACCTGGTCCGAGGCTCGCCACGGTCACATTTTTGGGGGCTCGTAAATTAGCACACTACAAGTGCAATAAACAGCATTTCAGGTGCAGTCACTATACATGCCCCTAAAAACAGCACTTTAGTCTTTACAGTGTGTATACATTAAATTCTAAAATTTGAAATTGATAGATTTCTTTTTAAATTCTCTAGTTTTGCTAAATAGAATCGATTTATTGGGGTTGCCTGGCAGAGCAGAAGATAATTTATGCAACGCGCATTCTGACTATTGAAGTCCGTTATCTCAAAGCAGGTGAATGCATAGTTTGTCACCATTGACATGATTGACGCTCGGGAAAGTTATCATCCATAAATTTGAATTAATTTGCTCCGTCGCGTACGTCATAGTATCACGAAAATAGATTTATAATTAGTAAAATAATAATTTTCAAAGAAATTTTCGTTTTTAGAATATATGTATATATCTTTTAAATATTTTAAATCTGAAATGGGCTTTTGTATCAGAAAGAAAGACAATTTTTCATTCGGATTAAAAATATCTTTATGTACAGATCAAGCAAATGGCAGCCCCCAGGAATCGGTAGCAGACGATACATTTTGCTGAAAAATCTTGATATATTTTAATGGAAAACTACGTGGGGCAACAAGAAGGAATTTATAAGCACATTTATATTATGAGGTTAATTTCCCTTTAACTGCCCTCACTAGAATTGTATTGCCCTCGTCTGGAATTGAATTGATGGAACATATACAGCAACGACACTTTTACAGTGGGCATTCCTAGTTCTTGATAATTGTAATTCATGAAATAATTTCCTACTATGAACATACAGTCCATATACTCTATCAATGCACCAAATTTAGTATTAGTAAGAATGTATAAAAATAAACATTGGTTTTCAAACTAAGTATTATCTTCTAGACTTTATTGTGTCACAGTGGCTTGACGTCTTGATGATCGACCAGTCAATATACACCAATTAGTTTGTTTACCAATTAGCAGTACATATCCATTATCATATTAGTACCCTGATTTGCACTGGTTTTATGAATTGCGTGTCCAAGAAAAGTTGTGGTACGTTTACCTTCTACAGCAGTGGTAGATTCTTCTCCAGTGGGCCTTGCACCATCGGTGACTATTTTACTCGAAAGTTTGAACTGCTTTTTTATTAAAAGAAAATGAAAATGTATGATAGACCGTTCTACACGATTTTGGTTTTGCGAAATCATTTTATATTAGTTGGAATAGTCTAATCATTCTTTATCTAAATAAGAATTATACAATCTCTTTTAAAAGAAAAGAAGCTTTATCATTTTCCTTACTTTTTTACATTTCTTTACCCAAAGACCAGAATATTATTTATCTACATCCCGAACATTAGAATAAAAGATTTTGTAATTTGAACAAAAGAAATTTATTGAAGCGTGTTTGGTGGGTAAAATGGTGTCCGATACTAGGCAACTTTTACTGAATACATATAATCCTTAAAACAGTCTTGTTCTCTTTAAATCTAATATTGGTAAAATTTTTGTACAACTTTTAATACCCAACTCTTTTATAGTGCATTATCTAACTGGCTCTGCAAAAGGTTTACTATGTAATCCCTCGAGAGACAAACTAAATGACATTCTCAAGGAAATTGAGTTTTAAAATGAATTTAATTGATTCCCAATTTCAATTGAAAGAAAAATTATAACAAGTAAAAGTTGTATCTACACGGCTCCTGCCTTAGACTACCACAAAAACTTCTACTACCTAAATGTGCACCCCCCCCCCAAAAACAAAAACAAAAACAAAAAAAAACAACAAACAATAACGATTTTTCAATTACAACTACTCCGGACTACAATCCCCCCCCCCTTCCCATTTTCCTAAAATTATGTTTGATAAGAATTGATAAGAATTGGTAAGACAATTGATTATCGTTTTCAATGAAGAGCATAATGCCAGAAAGGAATTAAACATATATTTTTGACCGAAATTAATTTTTAAAGATAGATATGTGCATCTCTGACATGTACTATAAGTATTGCATGAAAATTACTTTATGATAGTTGAAACAAAAAGTTGTAACAAATTTAGGTTTCATCCCAATAGGAGCTGAATCCAATGTGGTCATTTAGAGTTCGTTCCATAATTTTCCCCACATAGATTTGATAAAATTAACGTCCCTTTAACATTGTTATGAATATCCTTGGATTCAGCTCAATTTGAAATGAAACATCGAAAATATAAGAAATTCAAACAAAAAATGAACATCTGAAAAGATTTAAAATGGACTCTGCTAGCAGTATCAATGTGTTTCGTATTGAATTTCAATTTTAAATGTATTTGAATGGATAGAAATGGACAATTCGATAAGGTTTCATTCCATAGGGGGCTAGATCTATGGAAATTAATAATTGTAAAACGATTCTGAAAAACTGAAATTCATTGCTAGATTTCTAAAAACTTTAATATAAGACAACAGCCCTACCATATTATATCAAAATAAAGTTACAGTGGATAACAGAAAGTGGTAAAATAAAAAAAACAACAACATGAATTTACACAAAAACACCTAAGGAGGATCTATCCCCTTTTTTATATATAAATGAAACTCTTCAAAATACTCTGACAAAGTAATACGAATGTACAATCTTAATCTAACTGCAAGTGCATTCATGCATTCACATTCATATCAAAATACATACTCATAATACACGCCTTTACCTTAGTAACATGCTGCGTAGGGGCTCTGTAAATGAAATAACGTATATGTTGGAGAGCAATTTCAAAGCCCCACTAAGACAAAATAGATTTTAAACTTTGGAAGAAAATATAGTACAAATCTTCATGCAATCTGCCATTTAGGTCCTTGGTTTCAAAGGTATCATACCTTATTTATTCTCTACTTTTAGTATAGTAAGTAGAGAGGAATGAAAACTTTTGAGCGGGTAAAATTATTTAATGAAATTGGACGTGAATTTGACATTTAGATAATTCCCCAAGGCCTCGCATTTCTCCCATAAACGAAGACAGTATTAGAAGACAGCTCTCCTCTGTTTGGGGGACGTCTTACAGTCCCGTGTGTATTGGACATGCCCGGCACGTCTTTGCTACAGGCGCCAAATGCCACACTATTCATTGTTTGTGCGACATATTATGGGTAGATTTTCCCCTTTTACATGTAGAGTGTGATATAATTTAACTGGCCTGCGGTGTCTTCAAGTTGTAGAGGTTATATCTATCATGCATAATTTGAAAATATCCAGTATATATGTGACCCATCACGTCAAAATGAGACAGAAGTCCCACTTTTTGAAATTTCATTTTATTATTGATTATTATTCTCCGTTTCATAAGCTTTGAATTCGTATATATTTCAACTTGAGAGAGTGAGTATTAGTGGAGATAGTTGCGTTTGAAACTTGAGTAAAGTAGGACTGTGGTAAAGTATTTCCTAGAGAAAAACGCTTCCAAAGTTTGACTTCCGTTTTGCTGACATGCAGCATTTTCCGTTTGTAATGTCAACTAGATTTGGATAAAACCCTTAGCAACCGTTTACTAATTGTAATAAAAACTAGTCCTTATATTTCTTTAGGAACTCTTCTCATGAAAACAAGAATTTCAATTCATTTAAGCCATGAATTCGCTTTAAGGGGGTAGCAAATCAAGTAGTTTCGCGGTACTGAAAAAGCTTCCCGCATCAATTCGTGTTTTTTTCGTTCAGCCTTTCCTATACCGGTATACTTTTCTTAAAGGGTTGATTAACCTAGCTATATTCAAAAAGTTTATAAGTCTGTCATTTTTGCCGGGAAATGTAATAGATTATAGATCGAACTTTCAGAGGTTTTTATTTCATTTTTTTTTTTTCTAAATTAATCATGTAAACTTGATTTCTTTCAATTTTATTTGCCTTTTTTTAAAGCTTGGATTCGATTGTGGCAAAGTCATTCAATTATGGCAAAATTACTGAATAGACGAGTCTCTACCAACAATGATATTGACAGAGATCTTTGATGTCTGAATATAAAACTTACTTCTTTACGTTTTGTCTGGAGAAAGAGCAATAGAAATCGCCGCTTTCTGAAGCTGAACACGAATTAAGACACGATTATTGATTTTCTCTCTCTCTTTCTACATCACGCACCTGTTTCATAATCTCGACAATTGTCTTTCTTTCTTTTGAAAGCGAACTCTCTTTTCTGTTCGCTCTTTACTTTATAAACGGCGATGGAATGAAACAGATTCGTAATAAAGAAATTGTATCCTGCTTTAGTTCATTCTACCTTTAAAAAATGTTTCTAAAAGCGTCTTTCTTTTCTTTTCGTCATGTCAAAGAGGTATAGAATTTGGCCCTTTCAAAGAACAAGAATTAAGTCACATCCTGCATGCCCGAGACGACTGATTTTTCTTCTCTCTCATTGTCCTTTTAAATCACGCTCTTGTTTCATAATCTCCACACAGATCCTTTTCTGTATGGTTGAAAAGCTACATTTCTTTTATCCTCAATTCCTCATGTTCAACAGCAGGATAAAGATAAACTGCTTCTTAGCGCCGATCTACAAACTGTATAGTTAGAGCTTCAAAAAAAAAATAATACCGAGTCTTAATGCCAACTACTTTTTGTAAAGATTAGTTATGTTCACACGTAGTACATAGCATCGATGCTATGTAAGTTTCAAACATATTTCCAGTACGTTCAAACAGGCCATGATCGACTTGCTTCTATCACCCACTCGTGACTATTCACCGCTCAGCTATAATGTACCATCATCTTCAAGAACAAACAAAATAAGCGATAGTTTTGATCACTAACCTTCTCCATTAGTCCTAGTTCTTGCCCACATCCCATCCAAGTTTACGATTCCACAGTCATCACGTTCAAAGTCACATGACCAGTCTCCAGGGAGAAAAGCAACACATGTGATTAAAGAAAAGGTTGAGTTCTGGGAAATTTGAACAATAACTTGTGAGCTTTCTAATTCACTCTTTGCAGTTTGGAAGATTTTCATAGAAGAAATGAAGAGGATTGTTCTTCAAATGCCCTCATATATTTAAAATAAGACAAGAAACATCTGAAATGTCTATGTAGTCCCATTTAGACATTTTGTGTGTGTGTACCGAACATTCAACCTCTCCAATTACGTCCAGATAGTTTCTTTCAAAATGTAAATACATGTAGAGAACTGAACTTTAGATGTATATTTTATTACCATTTCATTATTGCTAATATAAAATCAAGTGTTGATGTTTCTTCGTAAAACTTTGGGAGAACTGTCCCATATGAATGATAACCACGTTTAATTTGTTTTTTGCAGGTGGTAAATGTGTGGCCGAAAACGGGAAGCCATTGTCAGATATTCCTCTCACAGCTAAATATCATTGTATCACAGAATAATACATATTACATACCGGGTTCGGCTGCCGCGGAAAGTCCAATGAAAATCATCACAATAATAGCTGTCCGTTCCATCTTGAGATGAGATAAATCTACAATCTAAAAAGTAGTATTTGTTAAAACAATTCCTGCCTAACAGATTACAAGTGATAAAGCCAATCCAACTCTATAAAAAATATCGTTTTCGTGCCTTTAAAATTTTTGGTGATTTAAGCCAACTGGATTAACAAGATGATTAATTACACATATTTGTTTTCAATTAACTTTTCTGACGAAAAAAAAATCACCAGGCGGAAAATGTTTATATCAAATTTATTTACATTCCTTTCCCCAAAAATGTGCGATTTTGTTTGGAAATGCGTGGAAATCAAACAAAAAAAAGCATATTTTCTGACTACTGTCATAACAATAAACACATTTAAAGGCCATGTGTGATTAAAAAGAACAGTGTAATGATGATGACACAATAATCATGTATGCGCGCGTGACGTCTTGCATTCCTTTACCGGTAACTTCCCCCAACCTCTCCCTCTCTATTTTTTTTTCTCCCTTGATCCTCTTTTTATATCTCTCTCTCTTTCTCTCTCTTTCTCTCTCCCCCTCTCTCTCTTTCTCTCTCCCTCTCTCTCTCTAATTTTATAAACAAATCAATTAATAAACACTTCTATCTTGTTATTAATGTTATGCTTGAAGAGACAGTTACGTTGATACCTTCCACCAACATTATATTTTGTGCTGTAATATATTGCATGTTGGTTTATTACTAGTATTTCTTTTTTTTTAAATCTTTTTTTGTTCACTTGATGTTTGTTTGTACACACAATTGTTAGCACCAAATCAATAGAGTATGCCAGTGTGGATTCCGAGTGACAGCTTCACTGAAATTGGTTTGGGGGTGTCACCCTAATTGAAGGTCAGACTCCGTAAATACAAATATTCGCATGCAACAATAATACTATTGGTTTCTGTATACAGAAACCAATATATGACAAAAATATATGAGAAATTTGATGACGTGTATTATTCATCACTGTTAGCACACCTATATGGTATCCATGGTGAAGGGCTGTTCAAAGACATTATATTGGGGCGCATAACATACAAGTGTAGAGTTCACCCGAGTCTCTTCCACATTTCACCCCCCCCCCCCCCCCCTTTTAAACAAGTCTTGGATTAAACTCTCCTCGTTCTTTGATATAAACGCTCTGTGGCAATGTATCCTCTCTCTTGCTCTTTCTCTCTTTCTATCCATCTATGATTCAATTGTGTGTGGAGGGGGGGGGGGGGGGGGGGGGGGTATGTTGAATCTAACTGACAAAGAGGGGGAAAACGCAGGTCCTTTGGTGGTCTACTTTTGGTCAATAAACTTCAACCCTTATCATGCTGATGTTATCGATAGCTTCATACCCGACATAGCTATGATACATATTATATGTATTTTCCTTTCCCTACTCCTTCCCCCTGCTCAGTCTCTCTCTCTCTCTCTCTCTCTTCTCTTTCTCTCTCTCTCTTCCTTTATCTGTCTCTTTTCCCTCTTTCTTTCCCTCTCTCTCATTCGCTCTCTCTCTTCCTCTCTTTCTTCCCCTCTCTCTCACTCTCTCTCTCTTCATCTCCTTCTCTCTTCTCTGTTTTACTCCATTTAATTAAGCCAAGCCTGCTATATGCATACATTGTGTGTGTTCATACTTGTTCTAGGATACGTTTCGAATTCAAAATATGTTCACTCTTCGTTTATTAATAGATACAGTCAAGAACAGATAAATTACAGAAGTATTGATTAAAGATTCATATAGTTGACAGAAACGTTACAACAGAACCACATCTAATGAACAACAAGGGATGGAAATTGTACACCATCAACGATTTAGGATGTAAGATATGTACCCTTGAACACAAAGTTTGATTTTACATCATTATATTTGGTGCTGTTGAACCCGTTTAGCTCCAACATGTGAACATTTGCTAACATCTGTCATAGTCAGGAACTTGCTCATATGGCAGGTTTCTATATTGTTCATGGAAATCCATGATTACATTATTTAATGATTAATGCATATGTTATAATTATGTAAAATAAATATATGTAAATAATACACAAATGATATAATTAAAACTTAATTAATATACATTTTACATTTCAGCGTTGTTAGATACTCTTTCAGCTAATTCTCTAAATTTCAAAATATTTCGTTCTTCTTTCATTCTACTGAAGCATTTCTAGAGAAGCATATACATGTACATGTAGCTTGAATATAATTGGCGATATGAATTTAACTAATATTCATTTGCCAGGTTGACAATTATTTATAAATTTAATTTTTGCAAATGTGTTGGATTGTTTCTTCAAGTGAGTTAATGCATAACATATAGAGTCATAATATGTATTATCCGTCTGCAAATCAGAAATGAGGCGCACATATATAAAGGGGCAATTATGTATTTTGTTATTCTATCCATTATGAAAACAAGTATTTCTTTTAGCGGGGGCTTCATTTTTATTCGTATTCAATATAACACAAGAACTAAGAACCTGCATCAGTTATTTGATAGGCCATAATTTTTGTGTGTTTTTTCCACTTGGTGACAACAATTGTATTTTTAGGAGATGAGAAAATTGACACCTGCACTAAATCTTCCCCTTAAAACTGGAATAAATTTAATATGTTTTTATGAATACTGGCCGTTGATTCTACTTCTTATTCCCCCCCCCCCTCCTTACAGCTGGTGTAATGTCCTCATTCTACTTCTTAGCCCTCATACAGCTGGTATAATGTCCTCATTCTACTTCTTACCCCCCCCCCCCCCTTGCAACTGGTATAATGTCCCCATTCTACTTCTTAGCCCCCTTAAAGCTGGTATAATGTCCTCATTCTACTTCTTAGCCCTCCTTACAGCTGGTATGTCTTCATTCTACTTCTTAGCGCCCCTTACAGCTGGTATAATGCCCTCATTCCACTTCTCCCCCCCCCCCCTTGCAGCTGGTATAATGTCATCATTCTACTTCTTAGCCCCCTTAAAGCTGGTATAATGTCCTCATTCTACTTCTTACCCCCCCCCCCCTTGCAGCTGGTATAATGTCCTCATTCTACTTCTTAGCCCTCCTTACAGCTGGTATGTCTTCATTCTACTTCTTAGCGCCCCTTACAGCTGGTATAATGCCCTCATTCCACTTCTCACCCCCCCCCCCCTTGCAGCTGGTATAATGTCATCATTCTACTTCTTAGCCCCCTCAAAGCTGGTATAATGTCCTCATTCTACTTCTTACCCCCCCCCCCCCCCTTGCAGCTGGTATAATGTCCCCATTCTACTTTTTAGCTCCCTTACGGCTGGTATAATGTCCTCATTTCACTTTTTCACCACCCCCTTACAGCTGGTATAATGTCCTCATTCTACTTCTTAGCCCCCCCCCCCCCTCCCCCCCCCCCCCCCCCCCCCTTTGCAGGTGGTATAATGTCCTCATTATACTTCTTAGTCCCCCTTGCAGCTGGTATAATGTCCTCATAGTCTTCGTGGCATTCCATGGTCGCAACATCGTTTGAATAGGCATGACCTGTGGTAATAATTCGATTTGGTTTCATTACTTCTAGACCAGGAGCAAATGCCACTGCATATCCATCCGCATCAATGTCTGACTCTTTCTTGTAAGATTTCATTTTCGAGTTGCCGGAGTTGATATGCTGGTAAAGATGGGATTGCTCGCTGTTTATCAATCCCATATAATTGGTATTCGGTACGTTACCATCCTGTTTACTAACTGCGACTGATTTGGTACCAAATGTTTGGTCGTCCTGTTGAGCTCCTCCTACAACTGTGGCGAGATTTCCCAATTCCATCACTTGAGGAACAGAAGTTCTGGAGCCCTTTTTAAAGCTAAATAGAGTGATATATAAAATGATAATTAACATACACAAATTTCCCTGACAGCCATAAACTAGGGCCAGAAAATCAGACTGAAAAATATCAAACATCGTTATTTATTTCACCTGGCATAATACGGGGTTACGATGACAATCGATGATGTGCATTCTAGAACAGTCGCTACCCAAATAATGTTTTTTTTAATCTATGAGTATAATTTGTTTTCGATACGGTATATATTCGGTCTTACCCTTGTCGATAGCAAAATAGCATCATGACTATCACAACGAGTAAAGTGATAAGGAACAAGACAGCTATGGTTGCTACAACAGGAATTAGCCACGACATGTCAGGACTCTGAGGAAAAGGTGTAACATCTGGAAAGAATTGATAAAAGGGATATAAACCATATTATTAACCATTTTAGACATCTGAGCAATGCATTTTTTACATTATATTGCCCGGCTTTGACAATCCAACAGAATTGCGGGCCGATAAATTGTTTCATGACCGGTTTCGATAGTCAATATGATTTTACGTGTTAAATAGCGGGCAATAAATTGTATTTTTTACCATATTTTCGAGTTCACTCTGGACGTCTGATTCTGTTAATAATCATATGTATTGGCGACTTTCGGGGTATACAACATTAATTGCCCTCATTAGAATCATATTGCCCTCTTGAATTGAATTGATGGAACATATACAGCAACGACACTTTTACAATGGCCATTCCTATTTCTAGATAATGATTTGTAATTCATAAAATAATTTGCTTCTATTGCAAGAATTTATAAATACAGCATTGGTTTTCAAACTAAGTATTATCTTCCAGACTTTATTTTGTCACAGTGGCTTGACGTCTTGATGATCAACCAGGCAATATTCGCTAAGTTTGTTTACAGATTGGCATTACATATCCATCCATTATCATATTAGTATCCTGATTTGCACTGGTTTAATGAATTAAGTGTCCAAATCAAGGTTGTGATACGTTTACCTTCTACAGCAGTGGTAGATCCTGCTCCAGTGGGCCTTGTACCATCGGTGACTATTTTACTCGATGTCTGACCTGTTTTTATTAAAAGGAAATGTATGATACACCGTTCTAGACGATTTTTGTTTACAAAACCATTTTATATTAGTCGGAATTGCCAAATCGTTCTTTATCTGAATACGAATTATGCAATCTCCTTTAAAAGAAAAGAAATTTTATCATTTTCCTTACTCTGTTTTCACTTTTTTTTCCGCAATGTCCAGAATATTATTTATCTATATTCCGAACATTAGAATAAAAGAATTGTATTTTGAACAAAAGGAATTTTTTGAAGCGTGTTTGGTAGGGGAAATGGTATTCAATACTAATTAATTTTTCCTCAATATACGTATAATCCTCAAAACAGTCTTGTTCTCTTTTAATCTACCCAACTCTTGCATTATCTAACTGGCTCTGCAAAAGGTTAACCATGTAATCCCTCGAGAGACAAACTCAATAATTACATGTTCAACGAAATTGAGTTTTAAAAGTGAATTTAATTGATTCCTAAATTCGTTTGAATCAACTGAAAGAAAATTATAACAAATAAACGTTGAATCTTTACGATGTTCAAAAACACTCCGCAGCTCCTGCCTTAGACTTCCACGAAATTGCTACTACCCAAATGTGCACCCCCCCCCCAAAAAAAAAACCAACACAAAGCAACAACAACAATAACGAATTTTTAATAACAACTACTCAAGACTACACCCCCACCCCATTCCAATAGGAGCTGAATCCAAGTTGGTCATTTAGAGTGCGTTCGATAATTTAAATTTAAATTTAAACATCGAAAATATAAGAAATTCAAACAAAAAATAAACATCGGAAAAGATTTAAAATGGACTCTGCTAGCAGTATCAATGTGTTTCGTATTGAATTTCAATTTTAAATGTATTTGAATGGACAGAAAAGGACGATTCTATAAGGTTTCATTCCAAAGGGGGCTAGATCCATGGAAATTAATATTATAAAACGATTCTGAAAAACTGAAAGTCATTGCTAGATTTCTAAAAAGACAATAGAAAAAGACAATAGCCCTGCCATATTATATCAAAATAAAGTTACAGTGGATAACAGGAAGTGGTAAAATTTATAAAAAAACATGAATTTACACAAAAACACAAACACAAAGGAGGATCTATCCCCTTTTGTATATATAAATGAAACTTTTCAAATACTCTGACAAAGTAATATTATGTACAATCTTAATCTAAAAACAAGTGCATTCATGCATGCACATTCATATCAAAATACATACTCATAATACACACCTTTACCTTAGTAACATGCTGCGTAGGGGCTCTGTAAATGAATTAACCTATATGTTGGAGTGCAAGTTCAAAGCACCACTAAGACAAAATAGATTTAACCTTTGGAAGAAAATATAGTACAAATCTTCATGCAATCTGCCATTTAGGTCCTTGGTTTCATAGGTATCATACCTTATTTATTCTCTACTTTTAGTATAGTAGGTAGAGAGGAATGAAAACTTTTGAGCGGGTACAATTATTTCATGAAATTGGACGTGAATTTGACATTTGACATTTAGATAATTCCCCAAAGAGGCCTCGCATTTTTCCCATAAACGAAGACAGTATTAGAAGACAGCTCTCCTCTGTTTGGGGGACGTCTTACAGTCCCATGTGTATCGGACATACCCGGCACGTCTTTGCTACAGGCGCCAAATGCCACACTATTCATTGTTTGTGCGACATAAAATTATTTAAGGGTAGATTTTCCCCTTTTATATGTAGAGTGTGATATAATTTAACTGGCCTGCGGTGTTTTCAAGTTGTAGAGGTTATATCTATCATACATATTTTGAAAATCTCCAGTATATATTATGTCTTGTATGCAATTTAAATCAAAGTGAAAACGCCAGCTCCCAAAACTTGTGCTTCGCTACTTCACCATCAACGTATTATGTATTACGTTTTAGTGGATTGTAAGGGACATGGGTGTCATACAGACTTTTGAATATGTTAATACCAATATCATTGAATCATTTGCATCTAAGCTGTTGAACACCTGGGACCAGTCGGTATGGACTAAATATTCTGTAAAAGTATGTTGTTATCCGAAAAGTTGTGGGTCCAAAATAATGTCAGAACCTGCATAAAGGGGCGGGGTAAGCCTAATACAGATACTGGGATGTGATCAGACATATCACTTATTATTATGCTAGTATTTATGTGTCAAATAGAATTAGTTTTAACAAATTATGTTGTCTGTATGTGTTGAGGAGTTATTGGCTATTCGGGTGGTTATAAGTGATTTCCAGAGCATCTTAACACAAAATTGTTGACAATGATTACATGTATTACATTTTAACCCATTGTCTACGGGAACCGGGTTAAGAGATCAAGGTTGTATAGTTTCCCTTTAGAAACAGGTTTTGTTTTCAAGAGAAATAGAAGATAACGTGTTTTTAGGTAGATCAAGATTAATTTCGGTTAGCTTGAGGTGGAAGGTAAATATCTCCATTAATAATGCTTCTTTTAATGTGGGATAATTAGTTCAATAACAAAAGTTCTGTGAGACATTTGACATAATTGTAATTCAACCCTTCGAAATTTTTGGTTTGGAATTTATTCGATTATTATATATGGGTCAATACACGTCAAATCAACCAATGCTTGTAACCCGACCCCCTTCGATTTTTTTAAATTCGCACCAAATGTTCTTCGGAGTGTCTGATGGTAAACCCAAAAATATTTTGCACTAAGGTCAAGTGGTTAAGATACAGCCTCGCATAGCAACCAATGCGCGTTCCAAGAAATGAGTTTTATGAAAATTATGGTTTTTTAATTGACCATTGAAGCCAGAATTTTTATCCAGTACAGCTCATTATCTGTAAATTGGAAGAACTTTATGCTCTTTAAAAGAAAAATCAATTGTGACGCAAAACTGACCTTTCGTTTCTGCGTACGAGGTCACCGAACATGGTGTCGAATTTCATTTTTGAAATTTTGGATGCATGTTTAGAGCCTCATATCTCTAATACCGTATGAGATCAGGAACTGGAATTTTGTACAGTTAAAGACTTTGACTTGGGCAATAATCCAACAAAAAATCAGCGGAATTGGGCGAGCCGTTTTTGTGAAGGGCGCCCTCAAATTTGCAAAAAGTTCAAGGTCACAGATGACCCTTCGTCCCATCTAGGAATACCATGAAATTTTCTGTATTAATAGACATTTACCAATATTATTGGGGGTTACCAAAGAAATTTTGGTACCGAAAGGTTTAACAGCTAATTTTCACCCCCAAAAGTTGTGGTAAACGATGAAAATGGGATTCGGGGGACGTTTCACATGACGACAGTTTCAAAATGGAGAGCCCCAGCCCTGTCATATTTGCTGTAGTAATAGTCTGTAATACATATTTTAATAAAATATACCACAAGACTGCCTATTTGCATGATTTTGGCATTGAAATTTGATCCAAAATGTGATAAAAACAGTTGTCTTGCCATTTCCAGTGTGTCTTTGTGTGTGAACGTGAATGTATACGATCCATCCATGAATGAAAATGAATTTGACCAGTTTTTTCCAAATGTTAATGAAACTGAAGATGTAAGTCTTATGAGGCACCTGAAAATATGGGTTTAATTACTGCAAATGAAAACAGTGTCGCAAAAATGAATCAAAGTAAGCATTCAGATCCACCCATGTTTCTACCTAAAGGACTCATATATAGAGCAAGTAATTTTCATCTCCCAAGAACCTTTTAAATACTACAAATATAATATAGTAACACCAAGAAACAACTTCGCATTTATGAAAAATCCAGGAGTAAACATGCCTGCAAACATTGTCGTTTAGGCAAAATTAGGTGTTATAGTGATTTTGAAGGTCTAAAGTTCAAGGTCACTGCTCATAGACAGCAAGTAATTTTCATATATCTCCCAAGAACCTTTTAAATACTACGAATATAATATAGTAACACCAAGAAACACCTTTGCATTTATGAAAAATCCAGGAGTAAACATGCCTGCAAACATTGTCTTTTAGGCAAAATTAGGTGTTATAGTGATTTTGAAGGTCTAAAGTTCAAGGTCACTGCTCACAGGGAGCAAGTAATTTTCATATATCTCCCAAGAACTTTTTGAATACTATGAATATAATATAGTAACACCAAGAATCACCTTTGTATTTATGAAAAATCCAGGAGTAATCATGCCTTCAAACATTGTTGTTTGGGCAAAATTAGGTGTTATAGTGATTTTGAAGCTCTAAAGTTCAAGGTCACTGCTCATAGACAGCAAGTAATTTTTGCATATCTCCCAAGAACTTTTTGAATACTATGAATATAATATAGTAACACCAAGAATCACCTTTGTATTTATGAAAAATCCAGGAGTAATCATGCCTTCAAACATTGTTGTTTAGGCAAAATTAGGTGTTATAGTGATTTTGAAGGTCTAAAGTTCAAGGTCACTGCTCATAGAGAGCAAGTAATTTTTGCATATCTCCCAAGAACTTTTTGAATACTATGAATATAATATAGTAACACCAAGAAACACCTTTGCATTTATGAAAAATCCAGGAGTAATCATGCCTTCAAACATTGTTGTTTAGGCAAAATTAGGTGTTATAGTGATTTTGAAGGTCTAAAGTTCAAGGTCACTGCTCATAGAGAGCAAGTAATTTTTGCATATCTCCCAAGAACTTATTCGATACTACCAATATACTGTATAAAGTAACACCAAGAAAAACCTTTGCATTTTTGAAAAATCCAGGAGTAATCATGCCTTCAAACGTCGTCGTTTAGGCAAAATTAGGTGTTATCGTGATTTTGAAGGTCAAAAGTTCAAGGTCATTGTTCCTTGAGAGCAAGTAATTTTCATATATCTCCCAAGTACTCAATGAATACTATCAATATATAAAGTAACACCAAGAAAAACCTTTGCATTTATGAAAAATCCAGGATTAATCATGCCTTCAAACATCATCGTTTAGGCAAAATTAGGTGCAATCATGATTTTGAAGGTCGAAAATTCAAGGTCACTGTTCATAGAGATCAAGTAAATTTCATATATCTCCCAAGAACATTTTAAATACTACCGATATCTAAAGCTACATCAAGAAAATCCATTGCATTTATGAAAAATCCAGGAGTAATCATGCCTTCAAACGTCGTCGTTTAGGCAAAATTAGTTATCGTGATTTTGAAGTTCAAAATTTCAAGGTCACTGTTCCTGTGAGAGCAAGTAATTTTCATATATCTCCCAAGTGCTCAATGAATACTATCAATACATAAAGTTGCATCAAGAAAAACTTTTGCATGTATGAAAAAAGGTCCAGTATTAATTAGGTCTTAAAGCATCGTTTTTCAGGTATATGGGTAGGATATAGTCAGGTATAGTGTTTATCATGATTTTCATGGTCATTGGTTCAAAGTCATTGTTGAGAGAAATGATATACATATTATATATTAAAGACATCCAATATGTAAAGTTGCACCTTGAAGAGCTTCTGTTTTGGTAAAAATATCAAAAAATCAATACACACAAAGACACACGGGAAATGGCAAGACAACTGTTTTTATCACATTTTGGATCAAATTTCAAGGCCAAAATCATGCAAATAGGCAGTCTTGTGGTATATTTTATTAAAATATGTATTACAGACTATTACTACAGCAAATATGACAGGGTTGGGGATCTCCATTTTGAAACTGTCGTCATGTGAAACGTCCCCTGAATCCCATTTTCATCGTTTACCACCACTTTTGGTGGTGAAAATTAGCCGTTAAACCTTTCGGTACCAAAATTTCTTTAGTAACCCCCGATAACATTGGTAAATGTCTATTAATACAGAAAATTTCATGGTATTCCTAGATGGGACGAAGGGTCATCTGTGACCTTGAACTTGGAACATTTTTCATTTTGTGCAACTTTGAGGGCGCCCTTCACAAAAACGGCTGCCCAATTCCGCTTATTTTTTGTTGGATTATTGCCCAAGTCAAGGTCTTTAACTGTACAAAATTCTAGTTCCTGATCTCATACGGTATTAGAGATATGAGGCTCTAAACAAGCATCAAATATTTCAAAAATGAAATTTGACACCATGTTCGGTGACCTCGTACACAGAAACGAAAGGTCAGTTTTTGCGTCACAATTGATTTTTCTTTAAAGAGCATAAAGTTCTTCCAATTTACAGATAATGAGCTGTACTGGATAAAAATTCTGGCTTCAATGGTCAATTAAAAAACCATAATTCTCATAAAACTCATTTCTTGGAACGCGCATTGGTTGCTATGCGAGGCTGCATCTCAACAACCACTTGACCTTGGGGCAAAATATTTTGGAGTTTTCCGTCAGACACTCCGAGGAACATTTGGTGCGAGTTTAAAAAAAGTTGAAGGGGGTCGGGTGACAAATTGTCAAAAAATTGGTTGATTTGACGTGGATTAACCCATATCCCTTCACCACTCCCTGATTTTATACCCACTCTATTATTTCCCATGAAGCTATCTAAAACATGTACAGGATATCTTTCGTCACATAGTCAAAAAACTGAACTATGGAAAGCTTGTCGAGTACTTGTCTTTATTAAAATAAGTCCAGGGGAGCGTTTCATCAAGTGTTTTGTGACTTTTACCGACAGCTGTTATAAGCTACTGAAATCCTTGCATCTGATAGGCTGAGACCAAATTTGTCGGTAAAGGTCACTGACAAAAATGCTTGATGAAACGCTCCCCAGGTTTTCATCAAAGTTTCTTGTATTGAAATGGAGAATGGAAAAAAAAATTGTTGTTCGGAGTAGATGACTGTTTTACAAATTGATTTTCTGATAAGTACTTAACTTGTGGAATGTGAAGTGATATGTCATTCGGGTCAAAATATAAAGAAAATGGTATTGTATCAGAGTTAAAGAATTCAGAAGTACTTGACACAAAATGAAAAGTTCACTCAGAGACAAATAAGACACAGCAGTAAAAAGAGTTTCCACAAGCGCTTTCGTTTATTTCTTCAGGTGGAATAACATGAAGTTTGAATCTCTGGAAATTTATATACAAGAATATTATGCACATATAAATAGACTACATACATAACTGGACTTGTAGTAGTACACGTCATTGTACTCTATTTATATGTGCATAATATTCTTGTATATAAATTGCCAAAGATTCGAACTTCATGTTATTCCACCTGAAGAAATAAACAAAAGCGCTTGTGGAAACCTTTTTACTGCTGTGTCTTATGTGTCTAATGTGGTACTGCAATGGGAACGAAAATGGCTCGCACTTATGCTACCCTATTCATGGGATACCTGGAAGAGAAACTTTATATAGAAATTGAGAAACAATTTGATCTTACTGTCAGAACCTACTTTGAGAATAATTGGTTAAGATATCTAGATGATTGCTTTATCATTTGGAAGAGTGAATTTGGGGATATAAATGATTTACACAATAACTTAATGAATCTACACCCAGCAATCACGTTTAAATGGGAAATCAGTCCTAATTCAATTAATTTCTTAGACATAACAATCATAAAGGAAGAGAACATTATTAAAAACAGATATATTTTATAAAGTTACAGACACCCACCAATATTTACATTTCAAGTCATTGTTTGTTTGTTTGTTTGTATTTATTTCCGTATTAAGAAAACCACATACATTTCATAAAATAAAACGGTTACATGAGCTTAAAAAACGGAGGATGACCCAAATTCATCAGTATTTACAAAATGCTGCTGTTCTTCCTTGGGGTCCCACATAGCATTATATATTAAAAATTATATCATAACACAATTATATAATAAAAAAAACAACATAAAAAAAAGAGAAACAAAATAATTAAAAAAACACAAATCAATCAAATTTGCAAACTACAGTCAAACCAAGTTACAAATTAATAAAATGAAAATGACTATACCCGAACCCAGACAACCCCCCCCCCCCCCCCCCCCCACTTATATGCTCATTTATAATATTGATTCAATAGCAGTTTAAAGGATCTAATAGATGTTGCACTTCGAATTTCATTGGGTAGTTGGTTATAAATGGAAATTCCCCTGTAGAAAAAAGTTCTTTTACAATGATTAGACTTTGGCTTTGGGAGATATAAATTCTGATTAGAGCGGAGTGTGTAATTGGAAGTTCTTACTGTGATATTGTCAGACATATAATTTGGGGTGAAATTATGCAAAATCCTATAAATCATTGTACACATGTGTTTGTTATAGCGGCAATCAAGAAGGTCCCAACCCAATTTGTCGTGAATATGTTGATTTGATGTATGAGAAAAAGGATTGATTTTCATAATGATGCGACCCGCTCTGTTTTGGATTTTTTGCAAAGGTGAAAGAAAACTTTTAGGAGCAGATTGCCACACAACATCTCCATAATCGAAATGTGGTATAATGACCGATTTATAGATTAAATTTAAACTTGATTCATTTACAACATGTCTTAATCGACCAAGGAAACCGACAAGCTTGCTAATTTTTTGACACATGTTATTTATATGAAGAGTTTTCTTGCAAAAGGCCCTAAATCCACTTTACCTACTTCTTAGTAAATTGAGATTTTTTGTTTCACACAGTTCTATGATTTCATTCAAGAAGATCTTCATGTATGTTTAAGATACATCACCACAAGTAACAATAATCACAGTTTTAAAAATCCTTGGCCTCTGGGGTGGAGCAGAGTGATATTCGATCCATCATGATTTCTCATATTTTGCAATAATTATTTAGATAGATTCATACCAAACTGATAAAAATATTCTGGGCTAACAGTGGTTCCAAAAAGAAAATTAGTTAACGAAAAATTTCGGAGATATCGCGATCTCAAAATCGGATGTCGGATCGCAACGCCTTGGAACTTACAAAAAGGTGAGTTTACATCTAAGTTATCCATCGTAGCAAACAATCATAGGTAAGATAATTGCATCATTTGCAATACAAATTATAATACAATCATTTGGTATCACGTTTGCTTACAAGTTTAATGACGTCTTCTGTCAAAATGAGAATCTCTAGATCATCGTTGGCTACTTCATATTTTTCGGACACTGACGCAAAAAAGTAGCAACATTTGCCGATCTCCTGTCACTGTCTTACCCAATGTCAAAATAAAGTATTGATCCTAGGTAATTTTAACTTCCTCTATCCAATGGTGCTATCATATTTTCTCGTTTTTGAGCTATCGCCCTGTGCACGAACTTAGGTCATGTACGAAATATGGTAACACCACCATACATGTCCATCTTGATTTAAAGGGGGTGAAAATTGACGACATTGACTGACGACGTGGTCAATTGGGTTTATATCCGCAGCTACGACGCGACCGCAGTAATTGCTCTTCACGTACGTATGTGCAATATACTCGAAACCGAAGAGTAAGGGTAACTTTGGTCTGTTCGCAAACGCTGACCATGTCGAGATTAAGTCGATGACTACCTTTAGCTGAGGTCCATTCGTTTACGTGCAGTTGTAAAAAAAGACGTAAATACCATTAACCAGTATTTGCCGTGCAACATGCCCTTTAAAATCGTTCAATGAACATCATACAAACTTACCTTTAATGGGGGTCATGGTGGCAGCAGGCACTGTAGTGGTCTCATTGATTGCTGTTGAAAATATAAGAATATGAAATTAATTCATGAATAAATCAACACTTCTTGAACATAACGGCAATGACAACGTATTTCATACCCCCGTGCTGTCACTTCATATCCAAATGTGTAATAACATGAACAAAGACCCAATGCATACACGTTATCTACTATACAGTTTGAAAAAAAAGAAATAAAAGTAATACAGTCAAAGCATCATTTGCATCAAAGGCCTAGGCTCTCTCATTCATGTAAAAAAATCATTTCCACCGCTTTGCTTTGCGTTCTTAAGAAGTATAATTATCCCAGGGCTCTACCATGATTGAATCATCTGGATACGTAAAATTACAATATGAATTCATATTCTTTTAATCCCTTAATATTTTCTAGCAGGCTGCAATTCCCTTTATGAGGAGGAGTGTTTTAACATCAAATATTTGGACATTTGTTTTAAAATGCTAACAAAATCCAAACAATTGAAGCAATCGTGTTGGAGGGTAGTAAAGCATACAGTATGCATCATAAATACCACTTACCTGTGTAAGGTATTTCAAATATCTGGATATTGTCCAATCTGATAAGCGGTGTCACACCACCTCTCGTTGCGTTGAAAATTATCTGCAAATATACATAAATGTAATACTTTCAAATTGGCTCACGAAAGCGAATTTGAACATTAACATAACTATGGAAATTATATCATCTTAAATTTTGGTATATATTGTTACGCTCTAACTCACAGAGTTAGGCATTTCTGCCCTCCTATATACTGGGGCCTACAAGTGATTTACTGACAGCCTGACAAGCAGCTGGTCAGTCTTAAGTACAGAGTGGGTCATTATAGTGACATGTGAACTTGGGTATGAACTATGGGTCAATCCTAATGGGTTATCATAATGGGGTGTTATATACAGAGACCAGCATAAGCTGTCATTATAAATATAAACAATATCCATCATTTTAGGAGCAGTGATTCTATATATAAGCACCTCTGTTTAGGATGTGGGGAGTTAGTTACTATGAGGAAGGGAGTCAGTTACTATGAGTTAGCTTGAGTAGTATTCAGTTATGAATCTCTGAATGTTCGAGTATTGATTGAAGCTGTAAGCAGAGCTCTACAATAAAGTCTTAACTAAGAATATATATGCAAGATGACTTTGGAGTCTTCATTCTCTTTGTCTTAAATCGGCTATATGACAAAAGCCGTGACATTGGTGGCAAGCGGTGGGATCCAGACTTTAACACGTTCATCGATTTGAAAGGATCTCTGACTTTGTCACGAACATCAATTTGGGAAACTTGGCTTTGAACGGCATGCCTACCATCGGAAAGAAACTAAGAATCCGAACTCGGATTAAAACTGGAAATGAAAGAAATTAACATGGATTTACTGCACTGCGGCAGTACCTTCTAAATTGGACTTTCCATACTGATATGGAGTCGATTTATTATTACGCAGGCAGTATGATGCAAAGAATGGCTGAGTGTCATTGTTGTATTCGTCATGTTCGTGATCAGGATCAGTGAGTCTACTTTCATGAATTTTTAAATATCAGCAAGGAATTTTCGGTTGCTTTACTGGAGTGGTGTGCCAAATTCGTCAACGATGTCGGCAGGTCGGGATCGTGTCAAGCATTATTTCATTGGAACTTATTAGGAAAAGCAAGATGACGAGTCGGTGATTTTTCGCAGTTACATTGAGCTGAGTGTCTGTCCCAGAATGGGAGCACGGCAATGGCAACGGGATCATGGCCATTTATTTTGTAGTGATATTTTCGTATTTCTAGGGCCAACCTATTTTTGTTTATTTTATTTTTCGCAATTGTTGGCGAATTGGCAAGGCCTAGAAAAGTATGGACGACTATATCACTGTGCAGATCACGGGACGGAGCGACGTCCATCATTCATGAGTATGAGATTGCGCCATGTGGAAGTGGAAAAACCACCATAACTTTATTCGTCAAAACATTACTGGACTGATTTCGAAGTTGTTGGATTTTATTTTGCCCATGATTATGAAATATTTACTGAAGCAGGAAGAGGAAGAGATAGTTGCAGAAATCGTGTTACAATTTAATTTTGTTAATTTTTTAAATTTAGAGATGAATGTGATAAGTGATATATAGTTACAAACCTCAACATCCATCTTGTTTGCACAAGAATAAGGAATTTCTGCAAAATCATCCAGCGGCTCTGATCCAGTAACATGAAGTTGCAGCGCCGGTCCTACGTGTTCTCGACAAGCTGTAACTAGCAACACAGTATCGAGCGCCGCAATGAAGTAATCAAAAGATAAGTTTCCTCGTGGAGATGTGAAATTGTATGGGATTGAAAATATATACATATCACCTTCACTGCCCATGCTGCTCGTAAATACGTTTGCTGATAGCATACCTGTACATTGGTAAATAGAGTGAAGATATTTGTAGGAAATATGTATTGTAAATAATCAACGGCCCATCAACAATGCAATCATGTCCAATTATTATTTGCTTTTTAATTCATCTTCGTAACAGTTGATTTTGTTCTTATTTCAAAGAAATATGAGTTTTAACCACATGAAGCAAGTTTGACAATTACAGAAATGATTCCTTACATCTCCATGATTGTTTAGTTTGTTGAGAACAAAATTTATATATATACATATTTTGAATAATTATATCATAAAGAAATGTGAGAAAATTACAATGCCCCCACCGAGATTCGAACCCGGGACCCTGGATTACATGATCAGAGCCCGGATAGCTAAGTTGGTAGAGCGCTGGTCATGTTATCCAGGGTCCTAAAAAAATGTGAGAAAATTACAATGCCCCGACCGGGATTCGACCCCGGGACCCTGGATTACATGACCAGAGCCCGGATAGTTCAGTTGGTAGAGCACTGGTCATGTAATCCAGGGTCCCGGGTTCGAATCCCGGTCGGGGCATTGTAATTTTCTCACATTTATTTTTTGATATATTCAATTTACTTCAATCCTATCAATTATGATATTTAATTACAAAATTCAAATTGTCCTCTATAGAAATTCGTTGGCATGGATTTGCCCGACTTTAGAGGGAAGACCTGTCTCATTGGTAGGCCATTATATAGCGTACGCGTGGAATTGGTATGGATGTACCCCCTACGCTCGATGGAAAGAGAGGGGCTATATGTGAGATTGTTACTTTGCTTCGACGGGAGCCCGGATAGCTCAGTTGGTAGAGCACTGGTCATGTAATCCAGGGTCCCGGGTTCGAATCCCGGTCGGGGCATTGTAATTTTCTCACATTTCTTTATGATATATTCAATTTACTTCAATCCTATCAATTATGATATTTAATTACAAAATTCAAATTGTCCTCTATAGAAATTCGTTGGCATGGATTTGCCCGACTTTAGAGGGAAGACCTGTCTCATTGGTAGGCCATTATATAGCGTAGGCATGGAATTGGTATGGATGTACCCCCTACGCTCGATGGAAAGAGAGGGGCTATATGTGAGATTGTTACTTTGCTTCGACGGGAGCCCGGATAGCTCAGTTGGTAGAGCACTGGTCATGTAATCCAGGGTCCCGGGTTCGAATCCCGGTCGGGGCATTGTAATTTTCTCACATTTCTTTATGATATATTCAATTTACTTCAATCCTGTCAATTATGATTATTTAATATACATATTTGTAATATTAAGTACACAAGCCTACATAATGGCAGAAAGGCCAGCAAAAAGGTTCTTTATGTCAACTTTCAGACATTCATAACTTTCGTTTTTTAATTTCGATTCATAATATTTGTATCAATCTTTATTTAAAAAAACGATCTTATTTTCAGTGAGTGACTGGTTTCTACTCGAGTCAAAGTGGGGCAACATTCCCTTTAGTGCCATGACATCAAAGAAAGAGGGAGAGAGAGAGAGAGCGAACAATAAAAATAAAGGGCTACGGGAAGTACTTATATGGGGAACGGAATGAGTGAAAAAAAATCAGTTTACTATATAATATGATATCGGATTCAGTGGGGGTAGGAAGTAGAGCCTGATTACTCAAGTACAGTTATTGACGGCCTTTCTTATCTGCCAGTAGTAATGAATAGAACGTTTTGAGGGGGTCGAGCCAGTAAGAAGTGAATATTATTTTCTACCCTCTTGCATTTCGCTGTATATAAAAACTTCCCATTCTAGCTGCCCCATTCATACAGTTAACAAGAAAATTATTCATACCCCTTGGAAAATTCTAGTTTTTTGTATTTTTCCTAAAAATGAATGGTTAAATGAAGTTACTTGCACATCACTTGAATACATTTAGTTATCATCTGCAAATGAATGCCGTTTCCGGTTTCATCTCATTTGCATAACAACAGAAAAGGTGAGTTATCCAAACTGGGCGATGTTCAAAATTATTCATACCCTTGGTGATTTATTGACTTTGTCAATCAGTATGAATCCGATCCTTGTGATTAATGCTTGTAATTCACATTATTTTAATACACCGTCACAAGGCTTATGGAGGGGTCTCTGCCGGGATATCAGGCCAGTACCTGTTCTCCAATGGCTCAATCTCCTTCAGGATGTGTCCACACATGCCTTCACCTGACCTTCAGGGAGTTCATTAGATTTCGTGTCCTACAGGTGATGCAGTTATCGACTTCATGATGACAGGACTATGATATTGAAATTTTCGGTCATTTATTCCATGCATTTTAATGAAAATTCTGTATCTACTTATGAAGCAAAGCACCATTCCTGAAGAGCCCTTCCCTTTTGCACTGCCTGTGGGAGGGTTCACCTTTATTCATTGGCCCCATTCTTAATCAGAGTGCTCAGGAATGCCATAATAATAATGGAACAAAAATATCAGGAAATACCTTCCCTTGACAGTGCAACAGTGAATGCCTCTAGGGAAGTCTCTCCAGGAAGAGTGCTTTGTTTCAACTTAGATACAGTATTGTCATTAAAATGTAAGGAATATTAACGAAAATATCAATATCATAGTCCTATCCTCATGACGTCTAAAACTACACCACCTGCAAACACAAAATCTGCTTCAAATCCATCGAATCCCCTGAAGACCAGGTGATGGCATGTGTGGACAACATCCTCAAGGAGATTGGGCCATTGGAGACCAGGTATTGGCCTGATATCTCAGTAGAGACCTCCAGAAGCATTGTGACAGTGTGAAGAATGTGTTACGAGCATTAACCACAAGGACTGGATTCATACTGATTGACAAAGTCAATAGATCACCAAGGGTATGAATAATTTTGAACATCACCCAGTTTGGATAATTCACCTTTTCTATTGTTATGCAAATGATTGAAACCAGAAACAGCATTCATTTGCAGATGATAACTAAATGTATTCAAGTGATGTGCTATTAAATTCAGGTAACCATTCATTTTTAGGAAAATGCAAAAAAATAGAATTTTCCAAGGGGTATGAATAATTTTGTTGTTAACTGTATATATGATTGTTAATATATTCATTCATTTATTTGTTTATTTATCAATTTTTTTCATCTATTTGTTTATTAATTAATTTATTAATTCATTTACTTTATCTATTTACTTTGTTATTTGTGAGATGGAACACCCTGATCAGCACGACTTTTGTTTTTCAATAAATTGCCTGGTCAAGTAGAGACACAGACAGATCAGATTCTGAGCTCAATAGACACCCTTTCCCTCTTCTCTAATAGAGATATGCATTGTTACATCACATGTTTGGAGACTTGAAAATGTCGGGGATGACATCTTTATACATTTTCCAGTGAGGAATTAATATGGGAGATGGCATGCTAACAAAAATCAGCCATTCAAACATAACATTTTTGATAAGACATAGGCATAGTCCTGTAATCACATTATCTATGATAACTTTAAAGAGCACATGGAATATACACATTCCTTGATTTGATGTAAATATACACCCTCTCTTTAAATAAAATTTATGACGAAACATGCGCTCTGTATAGGAACGGGTTAAGAAGGTTAGAATGGGCCTACAAAGTGTACAGAAATAAGATGGATTGACGGATACATACTGACGCCGGCATAGCGTCATTTTTTAAGCCCAATTGTGTATTTTGTTATGACAATAATAGTACAATAATACTAATAATAACATTACCAATAATGATAATAATAATAACTCTAACTGCGACTTAGGGCCAAATCTTTTATCTCATTCTTTTGTTACGTTTCTCCCTAACCCACACTCGTTTCGCCCGAACGTTGAGTTTCTATTGTGACGGAATAAACCTATTGTTAGGTTTCGCCTTAAGTCGCAGTTAGGTAAATAACAGTAACAATAATGAAAATAATAATAATAATAATAATAATAATAATAATAGTAATAATAATAATAATAATAGTAATACCAGTGAATATTTATACCCCGCCATATGTCTGTCAAATGTGACATTCCGAATTCGGCAGACATGTCGGGGAATATGTTAAAAACAATATTGGCCATTTTGACTTTGACCTCTGGGGACCATGGAGCCCATTTTTCTTTGATTACTGTCACTGGTCATTTTTCCTGTATCCTTGGTCAGAAATTGATATACAGAACAAATTTAGGTTTAATGTACTTAATTCAATTCAAGACTTTATTCCAGACTCAGCTGCAAAAGCAGAGGTCCATATAACACATTTACATGTGAAGAGAACATAAAGAATCAAGGAACAAAGAATACAAAGATAAGCATATAAGAGAAACCACGAAACTAATATACCACTAGAACTAAGCAATGGACACATATTACAAAAGATAAAAGCTGCGATAATATAACATGAAGTGAATACTATCAACAATGGACATAATGGGCAAAGAATGGACAAAGAATACTAAAGAGAGAACATAAAAGAAATACTGGACGAGGCACAATAAATAAGAAAGAGAAAGAGAAATAGACCCAAGAAACAGACATAATATGAAAATATTTACAAGTGTCAGGATAAATTATGGTACTAAGATAAAACTAGTGACAGGTAGTGAATAAAAGGGAAAAAAAATCATAGAAGAGACGATATGGAAATATATAAAAGGCAAGATGAATTATTTCTTTACAAAAAACCATTAAACAATAAAAGTGCATAATATTATATTAAACTACTTTAGCCAACCACTTCCGACTGGTGCCAACAAGCTATCAAACCAAAACTTCCACAAGTCTGAGGTGTACCTTGTACTGCTCAGCAATGGGTTAACCAGTATATTAACAATACTATTTACAGAAGTGTCAATTTTCTGAGTAAACTTAAACATCATATTCCTTACTACAGCTTGACATGCAGGTGTATTCACGTCAGCAAAGATTCTACATGCACTGGAGTTCCTAGGTATCCGTAAAAGCATCCTCATAGCATCATTATAGGCTACAGTGAGTTTCTTCAAACTGCTATTTTTATATCTGCACCAAAGATGTGCAGTATATAAAGGTGTACAATAAGCCCTAAATAACTCAACTTTAACTTTCCGAGAGCAAATATGAAACTTCTTGCACAGCATGTTACCCTGATCATATAGCTTACGACACTGTCTATATATGTCTCTATCATCACACAGATCATCTGTAAAAAAAAATTACCAAGGTACTTAATCTCTTTACAAACATCAAGTTTTGCACCACACAAATAAAAATCTGGAAACACTAACTTTTTATGTTCTTCACAATTTACAATCATAATGTGACTTTTTTTCGCATTATATTTTACATCATTGTCTACCCCAAACTGGGTACAGACATTTAGCAAACTCTGCAAACCTGCAGTTGATGGACTAAAAATTACAAGATCATCAGCATACATCAAATGATTAATCTTGGTAAAACCAACCAAGCAACCAGTTCTAGAGGTATTCAATTCAGCAGAGAGGTCATCCATATTAAAGTATGGAGACAGTATACCTCCTTGCCGAACACCATTACCAACATGAAAGGTGTCGGAGAGGCAGTCACCCCATCTAATCATCATAGTTTGGTGACCATACCAATAAACCAATATCCGAATCAAATATTGAGGAATGCCCCTAACACTCATTTTTATGAACAGCCTTTCATGATTCACCCTATCAAAGGCTTTGGATGCGTCAAGAAAACCCCAAAACACAGAGGAGTTCCTTTTACGGTAACTAGCAATAATCTCTTTCAGAGCAAAGATACACATGTCAGTACCATGCTTTGCTTTAAAGCCAAATTGATTATCATTGATAGAAATGTACTGTTCTAACTTAGACAATAATACCTTTTCTAATACTTTAGAAAGAACACTAGCCAATGCTATTGGTCTATATAATTGTCTTTGCTAGCAATGCGACCAGCTTTGTCCTTTAACACTGGAACCAAAATGACGGATATCATACAATCAGACAAAATTCTATGAATTAGAAACCCAGAAAAACACAAAGCAAGTAAAGATAACAATTTGGAACTAGCAAATTTTAAATGCTCTGCAGTTATAGTGTCTAGACCACATGACTTACTGACATCTAACTGCTTAATAGCTTCTTTTATTTCCTCAGGGGCAACAATCATGTCATCATGAAAAGGAACATTGTTAACTTTAAACATATGACTTCTAACACAATTAAATAATTTTCTATATAATGTTTCCTCCATAACTCACATATTTCAGCATTGTCAGTGATACCCTCAATGTTGGTAGGTGAAAGTGATTAATTTTTATTCATGAATCGGATTTCATTCCAAAATTCCTCTTTTTCTGAAGCTTACTAGCAGTAGAGTCTGCACACATAGAGTCATCATTATTCTTAAAGTTATTCTTAAAATTTCAAGGTCTAAAGAAATCATAAAAAGTAGTTGATATGAAATAATTTTATATGGGCATATGTCAAAAAGGTCAAACAATGGGTATTATCGGACAGGTTACGTTTCGATGTCATAAGGTAAGGCAAATGGATATCTAACATTTCTGGGCCCATTAAGTTCAGGAAAAGTGGTAGTGTAATGAGCCATTTTGGTAAATACAATCACTGAAGGACATTGAGTTTGACAGTTTTGCATGAAATGTATTGTTTATTTGATGACTTTTTATACCCGACGGCTAAGAGAGCACGCGAATTCTTGCAAGGAAACAACTAACGGGACCTATGACATCAAGCTCTATCCGAAGGACTTGTTAATGAGGATCAATGCTTTACCAAAGGGCACTTGCGCGTCGACTTGGTTTTGAAAAAGCAGGGACCTCCTGTTTACGAAACCATTGCTCTACCACCGAGCCATTGCGCCTTCACAGTTTAAAATGTGCTTCTATTTAGAAAAAAAAACATGGGCACCTAGAAATCAAATTCTGAGGTTATAAAAGCAAAACACTACACTTTTGGAAATAATTCACATTAAAAAGGACACATTCTACCATGTAGTTAAAACAAAATATTCTTTAAAAATCTTGATTTTAAACTAGTGTATTTAAGCCTTTTTAAAGTGTTAAAGTGCTACATAATTTGTCAATTTCATAGTGGATGATATAAACCTGACCACGGTTTAATATAATTCATAAGTAAGTGTAACGTCATGGTCCTTCAAATACTTAAGGTTTTGTTTGCCTTATTACATTTTAAAGAATTTCATAAATATCATAAGATTCGGTGTCTTAATACCGACGTTTAAATCTTGGTTATTTTTTAATGGGAACCCGCTGAAAAATATCTTAGACAAATTTTGAACCTGATGTTTTGAATTTAAATTTGATATTTCTCATTTCACCTAGAACGAAATTTATATTCCGCACTGTGTAGGACAGTACACAGTAAAAAATATTTTAAACAACTCTTCAAATTTTTTAAACAACGCTGTTTATAAGCAGGTCACTCTAACAACTGTTGTTTAAAACTTTAAACAACCCAAGTTGTTTAAACTTTAAACAGCCTGTTGTTTAAAATTTTAAATAATTTTTTAAACAACTAGGTTGTTTAAATTAAGTTGTTTAAAACACCCAGTTGTTTAAAACTTTTTTCACAACTATTGTTTTAAAAAATCGTTGTTTAAAATAAGTCGTTTAAAACATCTAGGTTGTTCAAAGTAAGTTGTTTAGATGTGTTATGGTGGTGCGGCTTCGGCTGCGTCCGCTGGGCGTCTCTGCTCTAAATTTCATAATTTTGCTTGATTAATATATTTGATGCCTATTTTGGATATGTTTATTTGATACATGGGAACATTTGGAATATCCTAAAGCTTCGTTTGCGATTTTACAGAACTTCATCTCTTTTTTGCGAGTCATTTTCTTCATCATATCCTTCATCGTTTTGCAGAACAAAATCATACCGGTCCCAGGAACACCTTTTCGTGTGTGTGTGTGCTTTTATGCACTTTGTAGACCCTGGTTCTTCAGCTCTACTGTCCAGTGTTTATTAGGTGGTCTGTCATTTATGACAGACCTCCTTTTAATTTTGTCAAGATTTTTCTTCATTTCTTTATTTATTTATTTTTATAGCAAATTGTTGTGGCCACCAAATCTCAAAATCGGCCAGGTCAATATCATCGAGTTTCATGTCATATATGAGGTCAATCATGGACATGGTCCATTAAGCTTTTGGAGGTCATCAGGTCATCGTGACGTCATCAAGACGCCATTTTGTAAATTTACAAGATCGGTTATATCTTCATAATCGATCATCAAAAATCAACTATATTCACATCACATAAACTTCACATGACCGGTCATCAAGTCATGTCCTCACAGGTCATCTAGAGGTCAGGACGTGCGCGTACGCGCGCGTCAAAATTTAAAAATGCTCAAAATCACGTGGGATCAAGTCTGCAGACGTTTTAAGTCATTTTGAGCATTTAAAAAATGTCCGTGCGTAAGCGTCCGCGCGCGTGTTTTACGCGCGCGCAAGTCGTAAATAACGTTAAAACGCTGTTTTTTCGATTGATTTGCAATCCTGACACTTTTCTTCATCATTTCCATCAACTTGGAATCAATTTCAATCAATAACTAGAATTTAATTCGTCATGAGGACGAATTAGGTGATCTGTCTTTCAATTTGTACGATCATGATTGTAATTAGGATGATCATAATAATGGGGAAATGGTAAACTGAAGATAGGATGTCAAGAATACCATGAATGGAGATGTTTCGTGAGGACAGGAATGTAGCAAAATGTGTAACGGTCATTGTAAAATGTTTATGGTGATGATGATAATGGTGATTATGATGATTATAATGATAGAATGATGATGATGATGATATAATAATAGCGATGATGATCATGATGGTGATGATAATAATGATGATGATACAGGATACTTGGGAGATTAACCATATAGCTCTAATACAGGACAGGAAATCACAATTTCCGTAGGGTGGTACACAAACTACTGTACACTACTTTCTAATAGACATAATACGGAAAATATGGCAGTTTATTACATGATTTGTGATTTTTTATGTTACAATAGTCGAAGAGGATGGTAAAATGACAGGCAAAAAAAAGCACAAAAAAAAAATTGTTATGGACCCACCGGGGATCGAACCTGGGTCACCTGCATGGGAGGCAAGTGCTTTGACCAATAGACCAAAATATTTCCCATAGAGATAACACGTAAACGAAAAACGGGATTCTCAAATCCCATTTGGTAGTTCAAAATTGGGCATGATCCCGACATCTGATCAAAAATTGGAGGGCTTAGTAATAAAAGCTTATAGTCTCAGCTACAACATATTAAAATCTGGAAGGAAATAGACCAAAAATAACTGAGATACTGCTCAGAGAACGATGTCATGTAGATTCATGATTCGAAAAAAAATCATCTTCCATAGACATAACACGCAAAAAGGGGAAATTCTGACATGTCGTTTTTAATTGCAAATTTCAATATGATTACGTCATCAAAATGGGAAACGGTGGTAACTGATCTTGTAGAAAATTGTCTCAGCTATAACATATCAAAATCTGGGCGAAAAACGACCAATAATTACGAATCTAGAGCCAAATTTGTATAAATGTGATGACGTCAAAACATGAAAAATGGAAATTTTGATTTCTGGCGCCATTTTGATGACATCATAATGTTTATAAGGGTCAAATGATACATGAAATGAAATTTGTGATTCATACCCTACCTGATGATGACAAAAAATGGGGGGTTTGTGGACTATTTAAAGATCTAGAGTTAATTTTGTAGAGGCATGTTTTTGCACGTTTTTACGTTATTTTCGCCATAGATGCGCGCACGGATTTTGAAGTTTGACGCGCCCGTACGACCTTATTATTGATCAAAATTGATTCCAAGTTGATGGAAATGATGAAGAAAAGTGTCAGGATTGGAAATCAATCGAAAAAACAGCGTTTTAACGTTATTTACGAATTGCGCGCGCGTAAAGCGAGCGTGCGGACGCTTACGCACGGACATTTTTGAAATGCTCAAAATGACCTGAAACGTGTGCAGACTTGATCCTACGTGATTTTGAGCATTTTTAAATTTTGACGCGCGCGTACGCGCACGTCCTGACCTCTAGATGACCTGTGAGGACATGACTTGATGACCCGTCATGTGAAGTTTATGTGATGTGAATATAGTTGATATTTGATTATCGATTATGAAGATATAATCAATCTTGTAAATTTACAAAATGGCGTCTTGATGACGTCACGATGACCTGATGACCTCCAAAAGCTTAATGGACCATGTCCATGATTGACCTCATACATGACATGAAACTCGATGATATTGACCTGGCCGATTTTGAGATTTATTGGGAACAAGAATTTGTAACTAGAATTTAATTCGTCATGAGGACGAATTAGGTGATCTGTCTTTCAATTTGTACGATCATGATTGTAATCAGGATGATCATAATAATGGGGAAATGGTAAACTGAAGATAGGATGTCAAGAATACCATGAATGGAGATGTTTCGTGAGGACAGGAATGTAGCAAAATGTGTAACGGTCATTGTAAAATGTTTATGGTGATGGTGATAATGGTGATTATGATGATTATAATGATAGAATGATGATATAATAATAGCGATGATGATCATGATGGTGATGATAATAATGATGATGATACAGGATACTTGGGAGATTAACCATATAGCTCTAATACAGGACAGGAAATCACAATTTCCGTAGGGTTGTACACAAACTACTGTACACTACTTTCTAATAGACATAATACGGAAAATATGGCAGTTTATTACATGATTTGTGATTTTTTATGTTACAATAGTCGAAGCGGATGGTAAAATGACAGGCAAAAAAAAGCAAAAAAAAAAGAAAATTGTTATGGACCCACCGGGGATCGAACCTGGGTCACCTGCATGGGAGGCAAGTGCTTTGACCAATAGACCAAAATATTTCCCATAGAGATAACACGTAAACGAAAAACGGGATTCTCAAATCCCATTTGGTAGTTCAAAATTGGGCATGATCCCGACACCTGATCAAAAATTGGAGGGCTTACTAATAAAAGCTTATAGTCTCAGCTACAACATATTAAAATCTGGAAGGAAATAGACCAAAAATAACTGAGATACTGCTCAGAGAACGATGTCATGTAGATTCATGATTCGAAAAAAAATCATCTTCCATAGACATAACACGCAAAAAGGGGAAATTCTGACATGTCGTTTTTAATTGAAAATTTCAATATGATTACGTCATCAAAATGGAAAACGGTGGTAACTGATCTTGTAGAGAATTGTCTCAGCTATAACATATCAAAATCTGGGCGAAAAACGACCAATAATTACGAATCTAGAGCCAAATTTGCATAAATGTGATGACGTCAAAACATGAAAAATGGAAATTTTGATTTCTGGCGCCATTTTTATGACATCATAATGTTTATAAGGGTCAAATGATACATGAAATGAAATCTGTGATTCATACCCTACCTGATGATGACAAAAAATTGGGGGGTTTGTGTACTATTTAAAGAGCTAGAGTTAATTTTGTAGAGGCATGTTTTTGCACGTTTTTACGTTATTTTCGCCATAGATGCGCGCACGGATTTTGAACTTTGACGCGCCCGTACGACCTTATTATTGATCAAAATTGATTCCAAGTTGATGGAAATGATGAAGAAAAGTGTCAGGACTGGAAATCAATCGAAAAAACAGCGTTTTAACGTTATTTACGACTTGTGCGCGCGTAAAACGCGCGCGCGGACGCTTACGCACGGACATTTTTGAAATGCTCAAAATGACCTGAAACGTGTGCAGACTTGATCCTACGTGATTTTGAGCATTTTTAAATTTTGACGCGCGCGTACGCGCACGTCCTGACCTCTAGATGACCTGTGAGGACATAACTTGATGACCCGTCATGTGAAGTTTATGTGATGTGAATATAGTTGATATTTGATTATCGATTATGAAGATATAATCAATCTTGTAAATTTACAAAATGGCGTCTTGATGACGTCACGATGACCTGATGACCTCCAAAAGCTTAATGGACCATGTCCATGATTGACCTCATACATGACATGAAAATCGATGATATTGACCTGGCCGATTTTGAGATTTATTGGGAACAAGAATTTGTAATAAAAAGAAATAATAATAAAAAAATGAATTTAATTCGTCATGAGGACGAATTAGGTGATCTGTCTTTCAATTTGTACGATCATGATCGTAATCAGGATGATCATAATAATGGGGAAATGGTAAACTGAAGATAGGATGTCAAGAATACCATGCATGGAGATGTTTCGTGAGGACAGGAATGTAGCAAAATGTGTAACGGTCATTGTAAAATGTTTATGGTGATGATGATAATGGTGATTATGATGATTATAATGATAGAATGATGATGATGATGATATAATAGCGATGATGATCATGATGGTGATGATAATAATGATGATGATACAGGATACTTGGGAGATTAACCATATAGCTCTAATACAGGACAGGAAATCACAATTTCCGTAGGGTTGTACACAAACTACTGTACACTACTTTCTAATAGACATAATACGGAAAATATGGCAGTTTATTACATGATTTGTGATTTTTTATGTTACAATAGTCGAAGAGGATGGTAAAATGACAGGCAAAAAAAAAGCAAAAAAAAAAAAAATTGTTATGGACCCACCGGGGATCGAACCTGGGTCACCTGCATGGGAGGCAAGTGCTTTGACCAATAGACCAAAATATTTCCCATAGAGATAACACGTAAACGAAAAACGGGATTCTCAAATCCCATTTGGTAGTTCAAAATTGGGCATGATCCCGACATCTGATCAAAAATTGGAGGGCTTACTAATAAAAGCTTATAGTCTCAGCTACAACATATTAAAATCTGGAAGAAAATAGATCAAAAACAACTGAGATACAGCTCAGGGAACGATGTCATGTAGATTCATGATTCGAAAAAAAATCATCTTCCATAGACATAACAGGCAAATAGGGAAAATTCTGACATGGCATCTTTAATTGAATATATCACTGTGATGACGTCATCAAAATGAAGAATGGTGATGACTTATTTCTTAGGAAATTGCCTCAGCTACAACATATTAAAATCTGGGCGAAAAACGACCAATAAGTACGAATCTAGAGCCAAATTTGCTTAAATGTGATGATGTTAAAACATGAAAAATGGAAATTCTGAATTCTGGCGCCATTTTGATGACGTCATAATGTTTATGAGGGTCAAATGATACATGAAATCATATCTATGATTCATACCCTACCTGATGATGAAAGAAAATTTGGGGGTTTATGGACTATTTCAATAGCTAGAGTTAATTTTGTAGAGGCATGTTTTTGCACGTTTTTACGTTATTTCCGCCATAGATGCGCGCATGGATTTTGAAGTTTGACGCGCCCGTACGACCTTATTATTGATTGAAATTGATTCCAAGTTGATGGAAATGATGAAGAAAAGTGTCAGAATTGCAAATCAATCGAAAAAACAGCGTTTTAACGTTATTTACGACTTGCGCGCGCGTAAAACGCGCGCGCGGACACTTACGCACGGACATTTTTGAAATGCTCAAAATGACCTGAAACGTGTGCAGACTTGATCCTACGTGATTTTGAGCATTTTGAAATTTTGACGCGCGCGTACGCGCACGTCCTGACCTCTAGATGACCTGTGAGGACATGACTTGATGACCCGTCATGTGAAGTTTATGTGATGTGAATATAGTTGATTTTTGATGATCGATTATGAAGATATAATCGATCTTGTAAATTTACAAAATGGCGTCTTGATGACGTCACGATGACCTGATGACCTCCAAAAGCTTCATGGACCATGTCCATGATCGACCTCATACATGACATGAAACTCGATGATATTGACTTGGCCGATTTTGAGATTTGGAGGGTACAAAAATATGTAGGAAAAAGAAGAAATAATAAAGAAGAAAATTCTGACAAAATTAAAAGGTGATCTGTCGATACCGACAGACCACCTAATAAAGAAGAAAATTCTGACAAAATTAATAGGTGTTCTGTCGATACCGACAGATCACCTAACTAGAATTTAATTCGTCATGAGGACGAATTAGGTGGTCTGTCTTTCAATTTGTACGATCATGATTGTAATCAGGGTGATCATAATACTAAACTGAAGATAGGAAGTCAAGAATGCCACGCATGGAGATGCTTCTTGAGGACAGGAATGTACAAAAATGTGTGAAACGGTCATTGGAAGATGTGATGATGTTGATGATAATCATCATGATGTTGATGATAATCATGATGATGATCATTATATCATGACAGTGATGATAATAATGATGTTGATGATAATCATCATTATCATCATCATCATCATCATGAAAATCATGACAGTGATGATGGTAATGATGTTGATGATTATCATGATAATGATATAGTGATGATGATGGTGATGATGATGATGATAATGGTGATGACCATGACTGAAATAACATTGATCTTAGCCCTTCCAAATATGAAGGAGAAATGACATTTAGTGAAGAAGATACGACCATAAGTTGATTTGTACAAAATGGCGCCTAGATGACGTCACGTTAACCTGATGACCTTGAAAAAGATGTGGGAACTTGACCTTATTAGGACCGATGACTGACGAAAATTTGAAGATAATTGACTCAGCCAATTTTGAGAAATTGTGATATCAAATAGGACTAATGATATTGCAGGATAGCTTTAATACACGTCAAAGAATCAGATTTTCCATAGGGTTATACATAAACCACTGCACAGTACTTTCCAATAAACATAACAAATAAGGCAGTTTATTACTTGTTTTGTGATTGCTTATGTTAAAATAGTCGAACAAGATGGTAAAATGAAAGGCAAAAGGAAGCAAAAAAAATTTTTTTTTAATGGACCCACCGGGGATCGAACCTGGGTCACCGGAGTGAGAGGCAAGTGCTTTGACCAATATACCAAAATATTTCCCATAGAGATAACACGTAAACGAAAAACGGGATTCTTAAATTCCATTTTGTAGTTAAAAATTGGGCATGATCCCGACATCTGATCAAAAATTGGAGACCACATTTATAAAAGCTTATAGTCTCAGCTACAACATACTAAAATCTGGAAGAAAATAGACTAAAAACAACTGAGATACAGCTCAGAGAACAATGTCATGTAGATTCATGATTCGAAAAAAAATCATCTTCCATAGACATAACACGCAAATAGGGAAAATTCTGACATGGCATCTTTAATTGAAAGTTTCACTGTGATGACGTTATCAAAATGAAAAACCGTGGAAATGATTTTGTAGGAAATTGCCTCAGCTACAACATATTAAAATCTTGGCGAAAAACGACCAATAATTACGAATCTACAGCCAAATTTGCATAAAGGTGATGACGTCAAAACATGAAAAATGGAAATTTTGAATTCTGGCGCCATTTTGATGACGTCATAATGTTTATAAGGGTCAAATGATACATGAAATCATATTCTATGATTCATACCCTACCTGATGATGAAAGAAAATTGGAGGGTTTGTGGACTATTTAAAGAGCTAGAGTTAATTTTGTAGAGGCATGTTTTTGCACATTTTTACGTTATTTTCGCCATAGATGCACGCACGGATTTTGAACTTTGACGCCCCCGTACGACCTTCGTGGGCGATCTGTCGGTATCGACAGAACACCTATTAATTTTGTCAGAATTTTCTTCTTTATTTTTAATATTTCTTTTTATTAGGTGGTCTGTCGATATCGACAGATCACCTTTTAATTTTGTCAGAATTTTCTTTTTATTTCTTCTCTTTATTACGAATTCTTGTGGCCACCAAATCTCAAAATCGGCCAGGTCAATATCATCGAGTTTCATGTCATGTATGAGGTCAATCATGGACATGGTCCATTAAGCTTTTGGAGGTCATCAGGTCATCGTGACGTCATTAAGACGCCATTTTGTAAATTTACAAGATCGATTATATCTTCATAATCGATCATCGAAAATCAACTATATTCACATGACATAAACTTCAGATGACGGGTCATCAAGTCATGTCCTCACAGGTAATCTAGAGGTCAGGACGTGCGCGTACGCGCGCGTCAAAATTTAAAAATGCTCAAAATCACCTAGGATCAAGTCTGCACACGTTTCAGGTCATTTTGAGCATTTCAAAAATTTCCGTGCGTAAGCGTCCGCGCGCGCGTTTTACGCGCGCGCAAGTCGTAAATAATGTTAAAACGCTGTTTTTTCGATTGATTTGCAATCCTGACACTTTTTTTCATCATTTCCATCAACTTGGAAATTTTTTTTTGCTTCCTTTTGCCTGTCATTTTACCATCTTGTTCGACTATTTTAACATAAGAAATCACAAACCAAGTAATAAAATGCCTGATTTTGCATGTTATGTCTATTGCAAAGTAGTGTGCAATAGTTTATGTACAACCCTATGGAAAATCTGATTCCCTGACGTGTATTAAAGCTATCCTGCAATATCATTAGTCCTATTTGATATCACAATTACTCAAAATTGGCTCCCTCAATTATCTTCAAATTTTCGTCAGTCATCGGTCCTAATAAGGTCAAGTTCCCACATCTTTTTCAAGGTCATCAGGTTATCGTGACGTCATCTAGGCGCCATTTTGTACAAATCAACTTATGGTCGTATCTTCTTCACTAAATGTCATTTCTCTTTCATATTTGGAAGGGCTAAGATCAATGTCATTTCAGTCATGGTCATCACCATTTTCATCATCATCATCATCACCATCATCATCATTATATCATCATCATGATAATCATCAACATCATTATCATCATCACTGTCATGATATTCATGATAATGATGATGATGATTAACATCAAAATCATTATCACTGTCAAGATATTCATGATGATGATTATCATCAACATCATTATCATCACTATCATTATCATCATCACTGTCATGGTGATATAATGATCATCATCATGATTATCATCAACATCATTATCATCACTGTCATGATATAATGATCATAATCATGATTATCATCAACATCATTATCATCATCACTGTCAAGATATTCATGATGATGATTATCATCAACATCATTATCATCACTATCATTATCATCACTGTCATGGTATTCATGATGATGATGATGATTATCAACATCATTATCATGATTATCTTCAACATCATTATCATCATCACTGTCATGATGATATTCATGATGATGATGGTGATGATATATCATCACCGTCATGATCATCATTGCTATTATTATCATGTCATCACCATCATCATTATATCACCTTCATCATGATAATCATCACCATTATCATGATTATCTTGCACAAATATTATCACATCTTCCAATGACCGTTTCACACATTTTTCTACATTCCTGTCATCAAGATGCATCTCCATGCGTGGCATTCTTGACTTCCTATCTTCAGTTTAGTATTTCCTCATTATTATGATCATCCTGATTACAATCATGATCATACAAATTGAAAGACAGACCACCTAATTCGTCCTCATGACGAATTAAATTCTAGTTGCATTGACGTCATGACGTCAATGCTCTGTTATTGTTCGTGTTCTGCATTCTTATTCTTCTTCTTCTTCTTTTTGCATTGACGTCATGACGTCAATGCTCTGTTATCGTTCGTGTTCTGCATTCTTATTCTTCTTCTTTAGATTGACGTAAGTCAATCTTCTATTCTTGTTCGTGTTTTGCATTCTTATTGCATTGACGTCATGACGTCAATGCTCTGTTATCGTTCATTAGATTGACGTCAGTCAATCTTCTATTCTTGTTCGCGTTCTGCATTCTTATTCTTCTTTTTCTTCTTCTTCTTTAGATTGACGTCAGTCAATCTTCTATTCTCGTTCGCGTTCTGCATTCTTATTCTTCTTTTTTGCATTGACGTCATGACGTCAATGCTCTGTTATTGTTCGTGTTCTGCATTTTTATTAGATTGACTGACGTCAATCTTCTATTCTCGTTCGCGTTCTGCATTCTTATTCTTCTTTTTCTTCTTCTTCTTCTTCTTCTTTTTCTTCTTCTTCCTCAGACCCCATTCGTTTTGCACGGGGTGTTTGTGCGCTCTGTCTAGGTACTTTCCCCTTGTCCATTTCATTTCAAATTTCGTATGCATGTTCCTTGGCATGTCTTCTAGGTCACTGAGGTCTTCGTTTTTCGAACTCACTCATGCATGACCGTCCAGGCGCCATTTTGTCCGTTTTGGGGCCATTTTCATGCCTTTTGTTCTCCTTGCCTATGTCAGCTATCCTACATCCTACAGACTTCTAACAAATTCCTGTAGATAGTCCACGAGTTGCTCTTTATATTCTAATAAAAAAATTAATACGAAAAATGCCATCTTCACACTGTAAATTTAAGTCCGCAATCGGCCATATTGAAAAACGCTAAATTTCTTGAAATTTTCACTCCTGAATATTAAAAATTACTATAACTTTGTCATATCAATTGATTTTTGTCTCAAACTTTTACCATCTCTTGGTCTTGGCGTTGCACACATGTCTGCCAAATTTCATGCATTTCTGATTACGCATTATATAAACAGCGCCCTCTAAAGTTTTCAAAACGGCTCTCTTCATGTGGCCGTATCTCTGTCATGCCTGGGTAAACCCGTACCCTTTTTTGGATTTAGATACTTCAAGATATACCCATTTCAGCCAAATAAAAAAATATATACCCCATCACTGACCGACTTTGAGAAAATTGCACTTGAAAATCACAATATTTGCATAAATGCCGAAATAAAGACAAATTGCTCTAATTTTGTGAAGGTTCAACGTACGTCTTTGAAATTTGGTGGGTATGTGTATTTATGTATTTGACAACTGTTAACCAAATTTGGATGAAATCGATGCCGTCATCGCGAAGATATTACGCAAAAACCTTAATTTACTATGCATTACATAATATTGCATAATATGCTTATTTTAAATGGCGCGCTAGTCGCAGTTGGCTCACAATGACCGTAATGAAATTCCCTCGTCAGGGATGCAAAAAAAGATATATGGTCTCACAGAATATTTTGAGTAAATCGCGATTGAAGTCAGGTCATTATACGGATCCTGCACATGTATTACACGTATTGTCTATGGGGCAAATCGGTTATCGCAATTTTATATCCTGCATAGATGCCACTACCAAGGAAATATGGCATGCCATCCGGGCCAGATTTTCATTGTGGCCACTTTGTTTTGCATGCAGTGGTTGTGATCACTGTCTAGGTCCTTTCCCCTTGTCCATTTCGATTCAAATTTCGTATGCATGTTCCTTGGCATGCCATGTAATGCACTGAACTCTTCATTTTCCGGAATCACTCATGCATGACCGTCCAGGCGCCATTTTGTCTGTGTTTCGTACGTTTTGTTCGATTTTGCCTATCTACACTATTCTAGATGCTACAGACTTCAAACAAATTGCTATAGATAGTTTAAGAGATGCTTTTTATTTTACTGTTCAATGACATGCAAAATACAGACGTCAATCTATGCACATCGTTCTGATACGATTGCAGTTCTAGTTCTTCTTCTTCTTTTTCTTCTTCTTCTTCTTAGACCTCAGACCCCATTCGTTTTGCACAGGGTGTTTGTGAGCTCTGTCTAGGTCCTTTCCCCTTGTCCATTTCATTTCAAATTTCGTATGCATGTTCCTTGGCATCCCTTCTAACTTACTGAGGTCTTCGTTTTCCGAATTCACTCATGCATGACCGTCCAGGCGCCATTTTGTCCGTTTTGGGGGCATTTTCATGCCTTTTGTTCTCCTTGCCTATCTCAGCTATCCTACATCCTACAGACTTCTAACAAATTCCTGTAGATAGTCCAAGAGCTCTGTACATTCTAATAAAAAAATTAATACGAAAAATGCCATCTTCACACTGTAAATTTAAGTCCGCAATCGGCCATATTGAAAAACGCTAAATTTCTTGTTATTTTTACTCCCGAATATTAAAAATTCCTATAACTTTGTCATATCAATTGATTTCTGTCTCAAACTTTTACCATGTCTTGGTCTTGGCGTTGCACACATTTCTGCCAGGTTTCATGCATTTCCGATTACGCATTATATAAACAGCGCCCTCTAAAGTTTTCAAAATGGCTCTCTTCGTGTGGCCGTATCTCCGTCATGCTTGGGTAAACCCGTACCCTTTTTTGGATTTAGATACTTCAAGATATACCCTTTTCAGTCAAATAAAAAATATATACCTCATCACTGACCGACTTTGAGAAAATTGCACTTGAAAATCACAATATTTGCATAAATGCCGAAATATAGACAACTTGCTCTAATTTTGTGAACATTCATCGTACGTCTTTGAAATTTGGTGGGTATGTGTATTTGTGTATTTGACAACTGTGAACCAAATTTGGTTGAAATCGATGACGTCATCGCGAAGATATTACGTAAAAACCTTAATTTACTATGCATTACATAATATTGCATAATATGCTTATTTTAAATGGCGCGCTAGTCGCAGTAGGTTCACAATGACCGCAATAAAATTCCCTCATCAGGGATGCAAAAAAAGATATATGGTCTCACAGAATATTTTGAGTAAATCGCGATTGAAGTCGGGTCATTATACGGATCCTGCACATGTATTACACGTATTGTCTATGGGGCAAATCGGTTTCCGGCATTTGGCCCCCTGAACGATTTTTATTTTTCTTGAAATTTTGCAGGTACATGCTTCGAGGCAAAATGAAAAGACTCGCGAAGCCAGATTTTTAATATCTATCAAGCGCTTTGTTTTAATCGCAATTTTATATCCTGCATAGATGCCACTACCTACGGAACTATGGCATGCCATCCGGGTAATATTTCCATTGTGGTCAATTTGTTTTCCATGCAGTGCTTGTGATCACTGTCTAGGTCCTTTCCCCTTGTCCATTTCGATTCAAAGTTCGTATGCATGTTCCTTGGCATGCCATGTAATGCACTGAACTCTTCATTTTCCGGAATCACTCATGCATGACCGCCCAGGCGCCATTTTATCCGTGTTTCGTACCTTTTGTTCGATTTTGCCTATCTCCACTATTCTAGATGCTACAGACTTCAAACAAATTGCTATAGATAGTTTAAGAGATGCTTTTTATTTTACTGTTCAATGACATGCAAAATACAGACGTCAATCTATGCACATCGTTCTGATACGATTGCAATTCTAGTTTTATTTCTTTTCGTTCCTGTCTTGCGAACCAAGCTATTTTTTCATGGCTATAATTATAGCTGATATTTATTACATATGATTACATATGACAGACGGTGTTACGGACTATGACAAGGAATATATTCGCCTTGCTATTTTGTTTCTTCAAGACTATACTTCATTTTCTCTGTCTTGGATCACAATTTTCTACTACACACTACTTCTCCATATACTAAGAAGGGCTTGTCTCGAATGGGTGGGGTGCGGGAGCGGGATGGGAGCGGGATGGGAGCGGGAACGGGCACACCCTTTCGAGACAAGCCCCCCCGGTTATCTCGAATGGACGCGTTCCCAGCGAGAAGTTCAATGAACGCGCCACTTTGAGACAACCGGGGGGGCTTTCCTCGAATGAGTGTGTTGAGTAGACTTTTGTAATAGACGTTTTAGAATTTTTTTTGAAAAATGTACTCTTGCTGGTTTTTTCGTTTTTCTTTTGTCTAAGATGTAGAAAATATAACCGGCAGTGGCGGCACCAGGATTTTTAAAGTGGGGTGGGGGGGGGGGGGGCAAAAGAAATTGTTGGGGGCAAGGGCGGACAAACAAAATTTTCCACCCTTTTATTTTTTTCACTCCGAAAATTATTGGGGGCAACTGGGGGGCAAAGCTTCTGACTGGGGGGCAAATGCCCCCCCCCCCCCATGCCCCCCGGTGCCGTCACTGATAACCGGGGGTTGTCAAATGAATGTATGAGGTTGCATGAATTCATAATGGAATGTTCATTTAAAAGTCCAAGGTCTGGTCGGGCAGACAGTCCAGAATAGAATGTTAATTCACTGCGGCGTATTTTTTTACGGGGGGGGGGGAGGCACAAGATGGCCATGCCCCACCCCTTATTGGTGGGTGAGTAAGAAAATAGGAAGATGAATGAGGAAGATGAAAAAATATTCCCGGGAAAATGTAAATAGGGGTCAATTTTCGCAGACTCTGGTGGTTTCCTCCCCGGGGATAGGTGGGGGGGGGGGGGGGGTTAATTTCCTAAATTGCCTGGATAGGGGGTCCAATATCTCAGAAAATTTCCCGGGATAGGGGGTAAAACAAATTCCAACTTCTCCGGAATAGGGGGTCACTTTTGAAAAGGAGTTACGAGCATAGGCCTACCCCTGGTATGGGGAGTTGGGGGCCGGGTACAAACGACCTTTTGATATGAGTTTTGACTTTTGATAGTGGGTATTGATAGAATGATAGTGGCATTAAAAGGTGTTTCTAACTTTGGAAAGATGATAAACACACCTTGGCTTATGTCAGCACATGTCTGTAACACAATTTCACAATATTTAACAGGTCACGCCAAAAAAATAAAAATAAATTAACAATCCTAGCTACGCCACTTGCCCTTTCTTCCCCGTGTGTTTTAATGCATAATTATTCAATTCTCCGATTTATTTTGCACAAATAATGATTTCCTTGTCAAAAGCATTTTTAGATACCGTTTTTTAATATTTTCTACATCTTAGACAAAAGAAAAACGAAAAAACCAGCAAGAGTACATTTTTCAAAAAAAATTCTAAAACGTCTGTTACAAAAGTCTACTCAACACACTCATTCGAGGAAAGCCCCCCCGGTTGTCTCGAAGTGGCGCGTTCATTGAACTTCTCGCTGGGAACGCGTCCATTCGAGATAACCGGGGGGCTTGTCTCGAAAGGGTGTGCCCGTTCCCGCTCCCATCCCGCTCCCATCCCGCTCCCGCACCCCACCCATTCGAGACAAGCCCTAAGAAGAGGGCTATTAACATTCCTTTCCAGTCTGACCTTGCCTGCTTTGTTTTTGTTTCGACCGTTGGAACCGACAACTGCTTTTACGATCACTCTCTCCGCATCTTTTGAAATTCATGTTTACAAACATTCTGGAGCTCACAATCAACATGTATATGTTGCCCAGGAAGCGGTGTTTCCAGTGTCTCGATGGAGCTTGAGGATAATGGCGAGATATAGACACTGACTCAATTTTGTCTTTTTTTAGTTTATAAGGGTGCAGGCGTGTGTCTGTGTGTATTTAAGGTGTCATGAACTTTCTTGTATTTTATTTTTTAATTTCGTGTTTATGTTCTTGCGGGGTTGCGTCTAGTTTTGAATATGTTACGCTAAAATCATTTAAACGCTTAAAATACTTTCACTCCCGAATTTTGTATTATCAGAACTCTGTGGCCACCTTTCAAACTACGTTATTTCAGACAAATAATCAAATATTTTATCGTCTTTTCCTATCTGGTGACGTAGAAACTAATCCTGGTCCAAACTGTTAGACGTGCTCATTACCACCTTTTTGTGACTCCCTTTTTACTCAATCCTGTGAAGATATTCAACCCTCTCAACCATGGGCGTTAATCGTGACGTAACTCTATTCATCATGGGGGACGACACAATAGCCGCCCCCCCCCCCCCCCATGGTGAATAGAGTTACGTAACGATTAACGCCCATGCTCTCAACCTATCCCTGAAGTTAGAATACAGAATACTGTTGATGAAAGCGCTTTATATGAATCATTTAATGATACTTTTAATGGTAAAGGGTTGCATCTTGTTCATTTGAATGTTAGATCAATTCTGTTTAAAATACCTGAACTACGACTCCTTTTCTCCCAAAATAGAATCTCTGTAATTGCAATCACAGAAACGTGGTTAAACTCTTCCGTGAACGATGAAGAAGTTTGTATCGATGGATATTGTATTTTAAGACGAGACCGTGTAGGAGAACATGGTGGTGGAGTCTGTCTTTATATTAGAAATGATATTGCATTTAACGTACGAGAAGATCTTACACAAAATGATATTGAATCGTTATGGATTGACATTTTATTACCCCATACAGACCCCCTACAGACCCCCTACAGATCATTATTTTATTGAATATCTCACTGACACCTTGGATAAATTAACAAAAGATGATGAGGTTATAATTTTAGGGGACATGAATATCTGCCTTTTGCAGCAGTCTTCATTATCAAAAAAATACAAGAATATTTTGAATTTAAATGGTTTGAGTCAACTTATAACTAAACCCACTCGAACAACATCGGCCACTTCATCATTAATAGACCATGTAATCAGCAGTAAAGAAGAAAATATTTGTCAAAGTGGTGTTATTGAAATTGGCCTAAGTGATCATTTTTTAACCTACTGCTCTAGGAAGCTAATAAGACCTGTATTCAAACAGCATAGAAATATAAATATTCGGTGTATGAGAAACTATTGTATAGATGATTTTAATAATGTTTTATCTCGAGTCAATTGGTCTGACATATTAGAATGTAAAGAAGTAAATACTGCGTGGTCAATTTAAAATTTTTTTTTAAAGTCTATAGTTGATAAATGTGCTCCATTAAAACAAGTAAGAATTAAGCAAAGAACCGATAAGTGGATGAATGCTGACATTATTTTTGTTAATAAGACAAAGAAATATAGCTTTTAAAAGAATGAAAAAGGATTGTGGTAATTTAGAATTAGAAAAGAAATATAAACTTTTACGTAATTTGGTGCAAAGAAAAGTGAGACAGGCTAAAGATGAATACTTCCAAAATCAAATTGATGAGCATAAAAATGATTCTAAAAAGTTGTGGAAGAATCTGAAAGATTTAGGTTGTAAAAACAAACAAAAGAATATTAAAGAGAATGTTATTAATATCCAAGGGGAGTTATGTCATGATAATATGAGGATAGCGAACGAATTTAACAATTATTTCACAACTGTGGCAGAAAAATTAGCTAGTAATCTGCCAGATAGTAACACAAATGAATTTGGAACGGACAGTGTTAAATTACAATCTCCTGTCAAAGAAAAGTTTGTTTTAGATGAATTAAATAAGTTGAAAATATCAAAAAGTACCGGGCTTGACTTGGTACCTGCCAGATTTTTGAAGGATGGAGCTAAATATTTGTATAAACCTTTAACTTACATTATTAACTTATCTATCTCAACCTCCACCTTCCCTGATGAAATGAACATTGCAAAAGTAACACCCCTTTATAAAAAAGAAAGATAAAACTAATGTTAGCAATTATAGACCGATTAGCGTTTTAAGTATAGTCTCGAAGGTCCTAGAGAAATGTGTGTATGCCCAATTAGAGAACTACTTTCAAGAAAACAAAATAATATACGAATTTCAATCTGGTTTTAGAAATGGTTATTCCACTGAAACTTGTCTTATTCACCTGTTAGATTTTGTGAGGAACGAAATTTCCCAAGGACGTTTTGTTGGGATGGTTCTTCTTGACTTGCAAAAAGCCTTCGATACCGTTAACCATAATATACTGTTAAGTAAATTAGAAGTAATGGGTTTAAATTCTGCATGTGTGCAATGGTTTAGGTCTTACTTGACCAATCGTCATCAAGTTGTCTCGTTGCAAAATGTACTCTCCGATTCTATGCCCATAAGATGCGGAGTTCCCCAGGGGAGCATATTAGGTCCTATTCTTTTCATGTGCTACATTAATGATATGTGTGTTTGTGTCAACGACAGTAAATTACTTTTATATGCGGATGACAGTGTGTTACTATATTCTGGTACTGATCCTAAGCTGATCGGGGAAAAACTTAGCTTAGAATTATCAAACTGTGTTAATTGGATGACAGCAAATAAGCTTAGCTTACATATTGGTAAAACCGAAAGTATTTTGTTTTGTTCGCGGGGTAGGCTGAAGTATACTGATGATTTCAATATAAGTTATAACAATCATCTCATTAAGAGACAGGATTCTGTGAAGTATTTAGGACTAAATATAGCTAGTGATCTTTCTTGCTCAAGTTTGGTTGACAGTATTGTCAAAAAAGCTAATGCTCGTCTAAAATTCTTGTATCGTTATCAAAATTGCATGAACTTCAAATCAAGACGCATTTTAAGTTTTTCCTTAATACAATGTTTATTTGATTATGCTAATGCGGCATGGTACTGCAGTCTAGGCAAGGTGGATCAAAACAAGTTAAAAATAATTCAAAATAAGATTTTAAGATTTATCAATCACTTACCACCAAGAACACACATTGGGAAGAGTGAACTTGAAACAGCTGGTCTTCTTCATGTAAACCTTAGATCACAACAACTTTTAATTCACCATGTACATAAGATTTTTTACTCTAATGCAGATCACTATATTTCAAATAATTTTACTCGCTCTTCAAGTGTTCATAGGCATGACACTAGAAATAGTCAATTTAATTTCGTAGTGCCTAAGCGGAAAGGTAAAATTGGAAATTCTTTTTATTTTAACGGTATTCTTTTCTGGAATTCCCTCCCAAATCATGTTAAGTCAGTTAAGAATTTTTTACATTTTAAAAGGGTATTGAAGCATCATTTGAAAAATGTATCTACTCCATAACTATATTTCTCCTCTCCTTTTTGTAGCTCAGATGGTTTTTTCCTATATTATATGACTTTCTGTATATAGTTTTTTCCGTTGAGTAAGTCTTGTTTTCACATTTATGTAATCTTCGCCTACTTTATAAAAATGTTATGTTTTTATTTTGCTACTTTTAATTAGTACATTCTTATTACTTGTCGTACGTGTACGATAGTCTTGTAGCCGTACTAATGTGTTTTCTTAGTGTATTTTTTAATCAGTTATTTAGGTAAGGACCCCATTGGAAATAAGCCATTTCGGCTTTCATGGGCTATCCTGTCATGGTACCTGGTTATGTTTGTATTGCAATATACCTGACGAATAAAATCAAATCAAATCAAATCATAACTTTTTACACAACTATTGTTTAAAAAATACATTAAAAGTTGTTGTTCAAATTAATTGTTTAAAACACTATACAGATAAACGTACACGGTTGTTTAAAGCCCGGCGCACACTGCATGATCTGACTACGATGCGACTTTGGGAAAAGTTGTTATAACATTTTATATGAACTTTCAAACATGTAAAATCTTCGAGATCAAAGTTCTGAATAGTAGTATGAATACTAAATAGGAATAAAAGCGAATTCAATTCCAATTCGTAGTGACGTCATACCAATCTTGCAATCGACTAAGATTTGAAGCCGATTTGGCCTTTACTCTAACCAGAAGAATTGCGGTTAACCAAAATTTCGATATTAGTATTCGTATCATCATTCCGAACTTCAAATGAGATAATTTCACTTTTTTAAACTTTCACATTTAATGCAAACTGCAATTTGTTCGAAAATTGGGTCGCAGTCGGATCGTATAGTGTGCGCCGGGCTTAAGGCTGTTGTACACAAAGTAAGTTCCAAATGCCAGAGCTGATTTATACGTTATAGGTAAGCATTTAGACTAAATATATTGTTCTCTGATCGAGTTATACTAAAGACATATTTGTGCTGCCGTGACATCTACATGATGTCTAGATCTAGACCACATCCACAAAATAAATTATGATGTAGACCTGGAACTTTGCAGCGCAGCGCAGTTTAAATTAGTTGCACACATACAGTATAGGAACGGACCCACGCGCGCATTCAATGTGTGCAACATAAACTGCGCTGCGCTAGCCTGCGCTGAAAGGGCGACTTGCAAAGTTGCAGCTAGGTCTAAATCATAATTAATTCTGTGACTGTGGCTTAGATCTAGACATCATATAGATGTCATGGCAGCACAAATATGTCTTGAGTATAAACTCGATCAGATTACATTATATTTAGTCTAAATTGAATGTATCAATCAGCTCTGGCATTTGGAACTTCTGCAACATTGCAACCACAAAGGCATCCGGCATGATGAAGCCGGCCGTGTTTGGCGGAGAAGGAAACCCGTCTAGTGCGAATTTTCAATCTTTAAACAACGTTGTTTAAAAGATTACCACTGATTTCCTAAACAGCGGTTGTTTAAAATGCAGGGTCCGTCTTTAAACAACACAAATTTAAACAGCGAAATTTTAAACAGCGTTTTTGCTGTGTAGCGAGTGGCAATCTTTTGAAAAATAGGGCAAAATATACAGTTTTGCTTATAACATATCCATCTACCTATGTACCAAATTTGGTGCTGTAAGATTCAATGTCTTATTATTGTCTAAATATATTTGTTTAACTTTGTTTAAAAAAAATAGGCTCCTAAAACAGATTGGATAGATTTTGGGGACCTGAAAATTGTACAATAAATTGTACAATTATTACATTATGTTCTAATGCGATTTATCTGATTACACCTACATGAAAATTCATATCTCTCACTAACTAGAAGATGTACCCAAGTTGCGGCTATTGAAACAAGAATAATATGGGCACAACGGGCCTCAAGCATGACAAGAGACCGAATGCATCATTGGCCAAAAAAAAAACCCAATTTTAAAACATATCCATATTCCAGTGTGCCATATGTGGCACTTTTATCAAAAATGCTCAATTAAATAATTATTCCTCCTGAGTGTTAACACCCTTGAATAGCCAGTGCAATAAAGGGACAGGAGCATGTAAATGATATTTATTTCACTATTTATTCTTTCTTTCTTCATTTGATCAACTTTCTCTCCCCCCCCCCCTCATTTTTGTTTTTGTTGTTTTGGGGGTGGGGGTCGTCGTGGGATTTTGTTGTAACGGTTGTTTTTTCAGCTATAATGTGCCATCATCTTCAGATCAAGAACGAACAATATAAGCGATAGTTTTAATCACTAACCTCTTCCATTAGTCCTAGTTCTTGCCCACATCCCATCCAGGTTCACGATTCCACAGTCATCACGTTCAAAGTCACATGACCAGTCTCCAGGGAGAAAAGCAACACATGTGATTAAAGAAAAGGTTGAGTTCTGGGAAATTTGAACAATAACTTGTGAGCTTTCTAATTCACTCTTTGCAGTTTGGAAGATTTTCATAGAAGAAATGAAGAGGATTGCTCTTCAAATGCCCTCATATATTTAAAATAAGACAATAAACATCTGAAATGTTTCTGTAGTCCCATTTAGACATTTTGTGTGTGTGTACTGAACATTCAACCTCTCCAATTACGTCCAGATAGTTTCTTTCATACTGTAATTACATGAAAAGAACTGAACTTTATCTTTAGAGTATATTTCATTAACATTTCATTATTGCTAATATAAAATCAAGTGTTGATGTTTCTTCGTAAACCTTTGGGAGAACTGTCCCATATGAATGATAACCACGTTCATTATTTTATTTTTTTTGCAGGTGGTAAATGTGCGGCCTAAGCTGTGCAGCTATTGTCAGACATTTCCTCTCACAGCTAAATAACATTGTATCACAGAATAATACAAATTACATACCGGGTTCGGCTGCGGCAGAAAGTCCAATGAAGATCATCACAATAATAGCTGTCCGGTCCATCTTACAAGATTACCACTGATTACAAGTGATAAGATCAATCCAACTCTATAAAAATATCGTTTTCTTGCCTTTAAAGTTTTGTTGTTTTAAGCCAACTGCATTAACAAGATGATTAATTACACATATTTGTTTTCAATTAACTTTTCTGACGAAAAAAAATCACCAGGCGGAAAATTTGTATATCAAATTTATTTACATTCCTTTCCCCAAAAATGTGCGATTTTGTTTGGAAATGCGTGGAAATCCAACAAAAGCATATTTTCTGACTACTGTCACAACAATAAACACCTTTAAAGGCCATGTGTGATTAAAAAGAACAGTGTAATGATGTATGGGCGCGTGACGTCTTGCATCCCCTCACCGGTTCCTTCCCCAACCTCTCCCTCTCTATTTTTTTCCCCCTTGATCCCTCTTTTTTTTTTCTCTCTCTCTCTCTTTCTCTCTCTCTCTGTAATTTTATAAACAAATCAATTAATAAACACTTCTATCTTGTTATTAATGTTATGATTGAAGAGACAGTTATATTAATACCTTCCACCAACATTATGTTTTGTGTGTAATACATTGCATATTGGTGTATTACTAGTATTTCTTTAAACGGAAGAAAACATCCCCTCTTATGACCGGGTGTTAATCCATTATTTCACTTCCGTCGATATCTACTCTTTAATATCTTTTGTTCACTTGATGTTTGTTTGTACACACAATTGTTCGCACCAAATCAATAGAGTATGCCAGTGTAGGTTCTGAGTGACCGCTTCGGTGAAATTGGTTTGGCGGCGTCACCCTGAATGAAGGTCAGACTCTGCAAATACAAATATTCTCATGCAACAATAATTGGTTTCTGTATACAGAAACCAATATATGACAAAAATATATGAGAAATTTGATGATGTGTATTATTCACCACTGTTAGCACACCTATGGTATCCATGGTAAAGGGCTGTTCAAAGACATTATATTGGAGCCTATAACATACAAGCGTAGATTTCACCCTAGTATCTTCCACATTTCACTCCGCCCTTTTACACAAGTCTTGGATTAAACTCTCCTCGTTCTTTGATATAAACGCTCTGTGGCAAATATATCGTCTCTCTCTCTCTCTCTCCATCTATGGTTCAATTGTGTGTGGAAGGGGGGGGGGGTATGGTGAATCTAACTGACAAAGAGGGGAAAACGCCGGTCCTTTGGTGGTCTACTTTTGGTCAATAAACTTCAACCCTTATCATGCTCATGTTATCGATAGATTCATATCTGACATAGCTATGATACATATTATATGTATTTTCATTTCCCTACTCCTCCCCCTGCTCTCTCTCTCTCTCTTCTCTTCCTCTCTCTCTCTCTCTTCATCTCTCTCTCTATCTCTTCCTCTCCCTGTCTCCCTTCCTCTCTTTCTTGCCCTCTCTCTCATTCTCTCTTCATCTCCTTTTCCCTTCTCTTTTACTCCCTTTAATTAAGCCAAGCCTGCTATATGCATACATTGTGTGTGTTCATACTTGACGAAAAAAAATCATTCTTCCTGTTCTAGGACACGTTTCGAATTCATTCAGTTTGCATAGATTTAAAGGCTTCATTTTCACTCATATAAGATAATGCATTAACAAATATGTTCACTCTTCTTTTATTAATAGATAAAGTCAAGAACAGATAAATTATAGAAGTTTGGAATAAAGATTCATATAGTTGACAGAAACGTTACGACAGGACCACATCTAATGAACATCAAGGGGTGGAAATTGTACACCATCAGCGATTTAGGATGGAAGACATGTACCCTTGAACACAAAGCTTGATTTTACAGCATTAATGTGTGGTGCTGTTGAACCGGTTAGCTCCAAAATGTGAACATTTGCTAACATCTGTCATAGTCATGAACTTGCTGATATAGCAGGTGTCAAAATTGTTCATGGAAATCCATGATAACATTATTTAATGACTAATGCATATGTCATATGTAGAATAAATATATGTAAATAATAAACACATAATATAAGAGAAGCTTCTAGAGAAGCATATACATGTAGCGTGAGAATACATATATAATTGGCGATATGAATTTAACTAATATTCATTTGCCAGGTTGACAATTATTTATAAATTTTATTTTTGCAAATGTGTTGGATTGTTTCTTCAGGTGAGTGAATGCATAACATAATTATAGAGTCATTATATGTATCATCCGTCTGAATTTTGTTTACTAAATTAGAAGTGAGGCGCACATATATAAAGGGGCAATTATGTATTTTCTTATTCTATCCATTATGAAAACAATTATTTCTTTTAGAGGGGCTCCATTTTTATTCCTATTCAATGTAACGAACACAAGAACTAACAACCTACATCAGTTATTTGATAGGCCATAATTTTTTGTGTTTTTTCCACTTAGGAAAACTGTAACGGTCTAAGAAAAGAAATGATCATGATTATTTTATGATGAGTACATACGAAATTTATATTATCATGAAATTGATGTAAATTTGTTATTCTTTTGTTTGTTTGTTTGGTTGGTTGGGTTTTTTTTTTTTGTGTGTGTGTGTTTTTTTGGGGTACGTCCAGATTTGGATCTTTTGTTTAGAACCATTTTCTTTTCGAGTTTAAAGGATACTCAGGTATGCCAATGTTGTCGATTTTGTCTGTTCATTTGGTGACAATAACTGTATTTTTAGGAGATGAGAAATTTAACACCTGACACTAAATCTTCCCCTTTAAACTGGACTAAATTTAGTAGGTTTTTATGAATACCGGCCATTGATTCTACTTCTTAGCCCCCCCCCCCCCCCCCTTACAGCTGGTATAATGTCCTCATTTCACTTCTTATTCCCCCCTTACAACTGGTATAATGTCATCATTCTACTTCTTAGACCCCCCCCCCCCCCCCCTTTGCAGCTGGTATAATGTCCTCATTATACTTCTTAGCCCCCCTTGCAGCTGGTATAATGTCCTCATAGTCTTCGTGGCATTCCATGGGCGCAACATTATTTGAATGACCTGTGGCATGACCTGTGGTAATAATTCGATCTGGTTTCATTACTTCTCGACCAGAGGCAAATGCCACTGCATATCCATCCCCATCAATGTCTGACTCTTTCTTCTAAGATTTAATTTTCGAGTTGCCGGAGTTGATATGGTGGTAAAAATGGGATTGTTCGCTGTTTATCAATCCCATATAATTGGTATTCGGTACGTTACCATCCTGTTTACTAACTGCGACTGATTTAGTACCAAATGTTTGGTCGTCCTGTTGAGCTCCTCATACAACTGTCGCGAGATTTCCCAATTCCATCGCTTGAGGAACAGAAGTTCAGGAGCCCTTTTTAAAGCTAAATAGAGTGATATATAAAATGATAATTAACATACACAGATTTCCCTGATATCGATAAACTAGGGCAAGAAAATCAGACTGACAAATATCAAACATATCAGATAGCAAAGTATCTGGGGCCCATATGGGTTATAAGTGGGCCTTCTGGGGCCCATATGTCCCATGTAAAAACCACATGGGACCCACATGGGCACACCCACCTAGAACCCACATAATGAAACCATATGGGCCCCATATGGTATTGATATGGGCAATGCGGTATCGTTAATGGATCGGCGCGTAGACCATATAACAATTATTTAGTCGCATTAAAAACCCATATTTATGCAATTTCATTAAAATATTGTTCAATGTTTACATATTTGACAGATTTTATTAACATATGCACCTTATAATTTACAATATGCATGGGAATTAAGCTAAAAGCAAGTATAATAAAAACACAAAGAAGCCCCGCCCCTAAAAAAACACAGCGAAGCGACATCGTGATCACGTGATCTGTGACGCATGAAAAGTAAGGGAATATATTCCACTAACCTATACCGTGCGCGCCCTGAGGCCCCTGGCAGGCCCAGCCCGGTGCCGAGCATGATATTCACCGCATCGACCATTTGCATTGCGTATTTTCATGTGTTTAATTCCACACAATAACTTTGATTTTGGGACACAGTTTCATCAATAATGCCTAATCGGTGTATAGTTACGGGCTGTAGCAAGACCCCTAAAGATGGTGTAAGCCTACATCATTTTCCTAAAGATGAAAATCTACGGAAATTGTGGGTCGCAAATGTAAAGCTCACGCGGGCAGAGTGGCAAGGGCCAGCCAAGTGAGTGGAGTACAATCTGCAGCGATCACTTTGCCGAAGATGATTTTGAGGATCCTGGCCTGTATTCCGAATTTGGCATGAAGAGAAGGATAAGCTAGCTAAAAGATTCAGCTATTCAAACGATCAGACTTGGAGTCAAGTCTTCCAATCTGTTTTTCAATGACAGCAGCTGCAGCAGCTTCACCTGTAAGACGACCTAACGAACGAGAGACAGCATTTTCGGTCTACTTCATCCGTAACTCCAGGGAGCTCCAACGCGTTGGAGCTCCCTGGAGTTACTTCACCCACGACCCTTCACCGTATTCTGCGAGGGGTTCAAACATATAATATGGTCGAATTCCCCCTTGCCACTCGAGCTTCTTTGCCTTCGGGGTCTGATAAATCATCTGATAAATCAGAGTTCGTATCTGCATGGCTCAGAAAAGTCCTCCAACTCGCAATCGCGGACACTTTTCCTCTCTCTATATAAGTTACTCGAATTCAGCCAAAATCTAAGTCAGTATACTAACGTACTATGTAAAGCGAAGTAAAAAAAAAGCCGTAAGTGAAATAAACAAAACTAAAGCGTCCACCAGTCGCTATGTACGAGGGGAACATAGTCACTGCCGTTAAAGATGTGTAGGACATTGTACATACAGACGCATAAAACGGCTGTGCACGCGTTTATGACCAATGCAAAGCTTTCGTTCGGCAAGCTCAGATGGATGAGAACATTGTTTAAAAGAAAAGCTAGAAAACAAAACAAGTGCTGTATATTTGGGCAAAAGCGTTTTCTGATCTTGTAGAAAATATATTGCTTATGATTATTCACTCCTAAGATTATATTGATTAATTTCTAAATTATTTTTATAAATTATTGTCCGTTGAACAGACGAGTCAAATACCGCATTCTGTGTACAATATTATATGCTGCAGCCTGCAGATCTTGTGCCTCTTACTTTTCATACGTCACTTGGGGGTTAGCCAATCAGCTCACGAGTTTTAAGGAACGGTCCAAAAACCTCTACTTTTCCCCCTTTTTCGCCAAAACGAGACATAATTTGGACAATCGATTTGCAGATTCGTGATTAGAAGGCAAAACTACATGGAAAGAGCACCCATTTTCTCTCTAATTTAGTGAACCTTTAAGCCAAAATAATACGTAGCCTGTGTCTGTTGTGTACTGTAGGCCGACGTGCATCTTTTGTTGCGGCGTGCACAGCGATGTGGGGCTTTAGTTTAACGTGTGTGTGTGTTGGGCATTACTCCATTACATGTTCAAGGTAGTTCATTAATTCAATTTCAAATTCACGATCATTCCGTTTCGGGGCAACGTGTGCCGCTCTGGTTCCCATGTTCTTGAACGATCATGTATTTTGAACGCATTTCTTATAGACAGCCATGAAAGATGAATGATTCAAAAAAAATATTACGTGTATGCATGTCATGAGGTGTTAGCATTTCAATAGTTTATTGTTATACGTACCTGTAATGGTTTGCACAGCGATCTCTACTCACTACTGCAGTGTGGGGGTGGGGCTATGTTAAATTGCAAAACTTATGATGCAATCAAATAATTCCCCCCAAAAAGAATATGGAGGGTGGCCCAAAAAAAGCGGCACAGACGAGTTTTTATATTTTTTCACGGGAGACGTTCTTTTCTAAGAAGTAATGGCTTTATCGCATAGTGTATTATTTAGTACTGAAGAAAATGACACCAAGATCATTGATTTTGGTTGAGTAGCTTTGTTTGTATACATGTATGCTTGTTTAGCAAAACGATGTCACGTTTGAAAATTGTCGCGTTTCAGGCAGACCACATACTTCGGGCAACTGCGCTCACCAAGCTGTGAAACAGTGCCTCTCCAGATTCGCAGATTTTTAATCCAGAAATTTTGTAATTCTTCCCTTTATCCTTTTGTGTAGTTTGCATGGAATGGGTACCAGTGCTGACCCTTAACAGAGCTATCAGTTGTTTAAGTTACCCTTTCTGAGAGAATACATTTCCATTCCAATCTTTTTTGTTTACCTTTAAATGCGCGAGTGATGTTGATTCAGTATTCTGTATAAATTATTTCCATTAGGGATGCAAATCAGGAAGCAGGGGTTCCCGGCCGCTAAACTTTTTGTCCCTGTCCTCCCTGGCGCATGTGCACATGATCCTTTCCGATCTAAATCAATTTTGCAATCATAGGGTTTATTCCGTAAGCGATATAATGACGATTGCTCCCAGGGTCTTGCTGTGCCGAGATGCGTTAGCCCTCGGACATTTAACCTGAGGTGTGTGGGTTCGACTCTCAGTTTGGACCTTACAAAAATAATGTCTTGTATTTTTATTTTTACTAAAAGTAGGATGAAACTTAACTTTGAAACCCCATCCAACTCCAAGCATTGTAGGGCTATTTCAAAGTTGCCCATGCGTCAAGGACGATAGTGACAAAAAGTTCGTGGGAAAAAAAAGTTCGCTTCCCGGCCCGGTGACAACTGTGACAGACACTGCTTCACAGGATCACACTGCAAGTAAGTTCTGTGTTTTCCATGACAATCATATTGTAGAAATAAAGTGATGCTGCTGCTTTGTAAGTTTTTGAATAATTTCAGCTCAGGTAAAAGTAAATTGGCTTAAATTAAGAATTTGCTGGACTCGGGTTATATGTAGGTCTCACCCATAATTTCATTTTCATTAATTCTGCAAAAACATAGGTTATTAATGACAGTAAATGAATACTGAGAAATGTATGAAAATAATTGGAAAAGAACAATTGTTTTAGAAAAATATGTGTCCACTTTGGCAAAGCATTATCCAAATTTTGTCCAAAATGGTGGCATGAATCCGAAATAAGGAAGTGTTTGTTCAGCGGCCTCCATGATACTATCTGTCAATGAGTAAGCATTTTGATCAGAAGATTACACACAAGTGTATCACAAAATTTCACATTTTAAGTGACACGTCATTGTCTGTCTATCATTGTCTATTATGTTGTCCTCCATGTGATTTGAGGATGAATACAGTAGACTTGTACAGACTTGTGTGGGGGCCTACCTAAAATATTTTTGCACTTTTTGAAATGTATTTCTTCCTTTACATTTTCAGATGAGAGGATGTTCACTCTGCTTGAGAAGATTATCCAGAGGCAGGACCGGCATGAGCAGCTGCTCATGCAGATTGCAGAGCGCCAGCAGGTCCCATTGCCGGTAGACGCGGAGGTTGGTGAGGAGACTGTTCTGCCACCATTACCCTGCGAGAGTAGGGAGGTTCTCCAGGAGCTCAACACCCTCCTGGAGACTTCTCATGCTGCCAGAAAGAAATTGGTAAGCAAAAGTTTTTAAAGTCATGTCTCTTATGTGTCACTTGACTGTCCTATTGACTTCTGAACTCTCTAATCCTATTCATTGTATTTAATTAAGTAAGTTTAAAGATGACAAACATACTGTGAAATTCAGTGACACAAAAACTGAGAAATCCAACAGATCAGCAATCAATAATTTGTGGTGCTGGTACCTAACCTGTATGTATACATACCCCATCAATTCTCTTATTTAGGGATGTGATCTTTTTCACCTCTCTTCTTCAGACACGCATCATCAGTCTCGTTGGTGGCACCGGGCAGGCGGTGTGTGGGAACTCTCTGAAGAAGATAGTGGGCCATGAGATCAGTAAGACCTACAACCTGATGGGCACGAAGGGGAAATCTTCATTTGCGGAATTACGAAGTCTGCATGCTGTAGTCAAAAGTAAGTCCCTATCTGCTCTTCACAGAGGGGTTTATTTTAAGTTGAGACCCATTTTTCAATTTACATGCTCAACAGTTGTGTTTCTTCGTTTGGTGAGCTACAAATTAAGTACTGAAACCATATGGTATTAAACCTATGGATATGACATTGTCTTAGACGAAAAGAAGTGAGTGAAGGGAAGTGCATGCTTTAACTTTTAACCCTAACTAGGCCGGGGAGGGGCCTGGAAGGCCACCCCCCCCCCCCCCTCCGGAATGTTTTTTTCGCTGCCTCAGAATGGCTAGGACTTTCACGCTTATTTCATGACTTTTTTCTCTGATGTCTCTCGCATGTTTTGATACATTTGTTTGGGTCGGACTCGTAGTTCGGGTGTCAGATTACAATTACTGATCACATGTCCAACAAAATGTGCTATAAGAACTCCCAAAATACCCCGGCCTAGTTAGGGTTAAAAGACAGTTGAATGTGGTTCCAATGTCGGTGTTCAGTTTACAACAGCTTTTCTTTTCTGGGTGGGGGTTCTCTTGCAAATAAAACAATTTGTATTATTAGTATATGATTAGCTTAACATAGTGAAACCTCAACATCACATGGACTTCAGGACCAGCAAAAACACCATTTTTGTCTCGCACACCGGAAGTCAGACTGGGCAAGAGGCACCAGCCAGAAATGAAGATAACTGACTAACCTAGGTGATTCTAGACTGTGGCGGTATATTAAAGGCATTGCACTCTAAAAACTCAAATGTTAAATCTACATTTAAAAGGTTGGAGGAGTGACAACATTTTCAAAATGGTAAATGAACACTTTTAACATGCTGCATCCAACCTTTAAACTATTAGATCCAGCATGTTAAAAGTGTTAATTTACCATTTTAAAAATGTTTTCACTCCTCCAACCTTTTAAATGTAGATTTAACATTTGAGTGTTTAGAGTGTGGCTACCTTTGTGAGCAGCTGATTTAAAAAATTCTCAAACCAAGATGAAACATGTGTATGAGTACATGTATTAGTACTCAAAAACCCTGAAAACAACCATTATTTGGAATGAAAAGCTGTAAGTATAACGCAAACCGCGATTTTATAATTTTGCGTCTTCGAGACGTTTTAATAAGAGACCGTTACTCTCGAGTTAAAAAAATAAGTTGTCTGGCTCCTTTTGCGTTGAGATCGTGTGCATTTTTTTTTGGAGAACATGATGAGACTGTCGATCTACTCTCAACAATAATACATTCAACATGTATTATTCGCACGTACGAAAATTGCATAAATCGCTATTCAATATAAATTCAAACTCCAAGAACCGACCGTTAACATGATTTTCTTTCCAAACATTGACTTAGATTTTCACTGTTTTAAAATACTTCCCAAAGGTATTATGACTTGAGACTCTCATAGCCATATTTTAAACCTATAACTCACATTTTATACAAATTTCAAGTAACAGAATGAGATATTTTAAAATTCCTAACAATGCTAGCCAATGCCTTTAATCACTTTCAGTGATATTTTTTAACTGAAAAGTTTCATAATTATTTTTTTTTCTTCAAATGTGTGTTTATCTCGGGGGGGGGGGGGGGGGGGGGTTAACATATAACTAGCTTGCAATTATAAGCTGTTTGCCAGACAAATAATGTTGCAGGTATTGGCAATACTGTACTATGCAGACGTCAATGTGCTGAAGTGTCTTAGCCGAAGGTGTGCGAAACAGGTGTGTAAACAAACGGGTGTGCTTATTGTGTATTTGCAATAATTTTGCTTAACCGATGTGTGAGGTATCTTTGCTCATTTTGTATTCGTCAGTGGTTATTGGCTGAAACCAAAAAGAAGGGTCTAAACATGTACATGTACACTCTACAGTTGTTATTGATAATAAGTTAATCATTTATCATGCCTTTATTACAATTTTTATAATGTCATAACATTTTGATATCTTAAGGTTTAGTCAGTTGTTTTTAATTTCATTTGATAGCATTAACACGTTCATTACCTTTTCATTTCATTTCATTTATTATTCTTCACATTAAAAAACAAAAATATACAGAGTCATATACATACGTAATTGCACAATTGAAATTTGGAGTACGTGTACATGTATATAAATATACCATTATAAAAGAATCATAGATAAACAGACATAGAACAATACAGAATAAGCAACTTAATGTGAATGGGGATAGAAAAAGCAAAGCTTATCGAGTCTAGCCCCGGGCTAATAAATGTTAGGTATTTTTTATATGGCCTGATAAAGAAAACAAAACAAAACAGAACAGAAAACAATAACAATGGATTGGAACATAATAATAACATATGTATTGAGATAAAACTTTAAAACCTGATAGTTTACTTGGAGTTAATGAGATATTTTTTGTATTTTAGCTTAAATTGTCGTAATGATTTAGATTGTTTAATGTTGTCCTCTATAACAGACCATGTAAGGTAACCCTGATACTTAACACTACTCTGACCAATAGCGGTCCTGTAATAAATACTATATAATTTCTTGGAGTTTCGAGTGTTATAATAATGAACATCACTGTTACACCTATACCAGTTTTGAAACGAGTTTGGAAGCAGTCCATTCTCCGATTTATACATAAATTCTCCCAGTTGTAACTTACTCAGTTCATATACAGTTAATACCCTATACTGTTTAAATAGATTAAATATAACCTACTTTTATTAACATTAAGTTGTCAGGATTTGTATATCACATTTGGAGGCAAAAATGTTGAGGTTGCTTTAATTTGAATCTGTCACAAATTAGAAAAAAAGGAAATATTACAAATGTATTTTAAAGCATCCCTAAGCAGTATTAGGTTTATATGATGTTGTATTGTGGAATTATATCGATAATTAGTTCAAAATATGCTCAGGGACTATTTTTCAAATATAGAACCCTAATATTTTCTGTAGAAGGATTCTTCTTTGTACACTGTATTTTATTCCCAAATAAGTTTGAGTAAGCCTGACCTAAATCACTTTAGGAAGCTTCCATAACAATGTTACAACCTTCCAGAAAACTGATTATCCTTTAGATCATCTGGAAGGTTCATTTACACACTCACACACACAATATATATAAATAAATAAAATTATGTGGTCTGAAAGCAAGCCTAACCTTTTAATAATTAAGCATATGGAATATATTTGAATGTGGAACGTCCATTCAACTTGAAGTTTAGTACACCAGTTCTATTGTGCACATCCATGGTGTTTATTCAGTTTGATATTACTATACATATATTTTATCGTATTGTAAATATGTTTATTTAGTTTGTTGTTGGTTTTTACTCAATAAAAAGTTTTTAAAAAAGTTTTGTGCGACATTAAGTTGGGTTTGAGTTCTGTGTGTACCTACCCTCCTCTCGTAAACGTGTATCTGGATTGGAAACATGTGTCTTCATGATGCATCATATTGTCTACATTCTTGTCAGCTTTTGAAATGTCATCACTATTTTGAATTCTTCCTGCGCCAAATTGTAAAACGTCTCAACTTTTTTTTTAATGATTTTGCTAACATGCACATGGTAGAAATTTGTGTTTCCACTCCAGAAAACTAATTTCCTTTACAACCCAGCTCTATCCCATATAAAACCCACCGTCCAGATTATATTTTGCCCTGATGGTATCAATATGGGCCCCATATGGTGTACATGGGGACCATATGGGCCCCATATGGGTACTATAGGGAAAATGTGGGGCTAACCTGGCAAAGCCCATATTAAACCCACACAAAACCCATCTGGCCCATATGGGCCCCAGATGGGGTGTACGGTGCAAAATATATATGGGTCCCATGTGGGTCAAGTGGGGCCCATATGGGCCCAGATGATACCCATATGGGCAGCCCATGTGGGGCCCATATTCGTGCCCAGATGAACCCACATCTAGCCCATATGGGCCCCAGATATTTTGCTAACTGGGTAGCGTTATTTATTTCACCTGACATAATACGGGTTACAATGACAATCGATGATGTGCATTCTAGAACAGTCTATCATTATAATATGTTTTCGGTATATATTCGGTCTTACCCTTGTCGATAGCAAAATAGCATCATGACTATCAGAACGAGTAGAGTGATAAGGAACAAGACAGCTATGATTTCTACCACAGGAATTAGCCACGACATGTCAGGACTCTGAGGAAAAGCTGTAACATCTGGAAAGAATTGATAAAAAGGATATAAACCATATTATTAACCATTTTAGACATCTGATCAATGCAAGTTTTACATTTTTTGTCCCGGCTTTGACAATCCAACAGAATTGCGGGCCGATAAATTGTTTAATAGTCAATATGATTTTATGTGTTAAATAGCGGGCAATAAACTGTATTTTTTACCATATTTTCGAGTTCCCTCTAGACGTCTGATTCTGTTAATAATGATATGTATATTGGCGACTTTCGGGGTATACAGCATTAACTGCCCTCAATAGAATCGTATTGCCTTGTCTTGAATTGAATTGATGGAACATATACGGCAACGACACTTTTACAATGGGCATTCCTATTTCTAGATAATGATTTGTAATTCATAAACTAATTTTCTTCTATTGACATACAGCCCACATAATACTCTATAAATGCAACAATTTAGTTTTTGCAAGAATTTATAAATACAACATTGGTTTTCAAACTAAGTATTAATTATCTTCTAGACTTTATTTTGTCACAGTGGCTTGACGTCTTGATGATCAACCAGGCAATATTCGCTAAGTTTGTTTACAGATTGGCATTACATATCCATCCATTATCATATTAGTATCCTGATTTGCACTGGTTTTATTAAATAAGTGTCCAAAGCAAGGTTGTGTTACGTTTACCTTCTACAGCAGTGGTAGATTTTTCTCCAGTGGGCCTTGTACCATCGGTGACTATTTTACTCGATGTTTGAACTGTTTTTATTAAAAGAAAATGTATGATACACCGTTTTACACGATTTTCGGTTTCATTCCAAAAGGACCTAAATCCACTTTGGTCATTTAGAGTTTGTTCGTTAATTTTCACCCCATAAATTTAATAAAATTAACGCCGTTTAATATTGTTATGAACATTCTTGGCTTCAGTTCATTTTGAAATGAAACATCGAACAGGTATTAAATGGATACGCCACCAGGGGGCTGTGGGGAAGGTCAGGATTGCGTAAGCCCCATTAACTCGTACACAAAGTTTGTGCATCGAACGCGTCCGTTGGACTACTGGGATTATATTTCGGACTGCACGAAGCCGACCGAATCTCGCACGAGAGCTTGAGCTCAAGCGGAGCGCGCATGTTGCGCGGCGAGCAGCCTGTTCGAAGTTTGCTCCCGCGGGGCAACGGCATGATCAGGTAACGATCACGCGTGCCCTCTCGAGGCATAAAACCCTCCACAATCAGCGGTTGAGTATCCCTTTAAAATGGACAGAAAACAACAATTGACTAAGGTTTCATTCCAAATGGGGTTAAATCCATGGAAATTACGATTATAAAAAGATTCTGACTGATACTGAAATTCATTGCTGGATTTCTAAAAACATAATTGAATTAACCTAAGACAATAGCCCTACTATAATATATCAAAATAAAGTAGCAGTGAATAAATTTGAGTACACATAAGACACACCTTACCTGTAGTAACAGGCTGCGTAGGGGCTCCAGTGCCGACTTATGTAAATGAAATACATGTATAATGTACATGTCATGTTGGAGAGCAATTTTAAAGCACCACTAAGGCAAGATAGATTTATCCTTTGGAACAAAATATAATACAAATCGTCATGCAATCTGCCATTTATGTTCTTGTTATTTCATAATTATCATAACTTCTCTACTTTTAGTATAGTAATTAGAGAAAAATCACTTTTTAGCGGCTACAATTAGTTCTTGAAATTGGACGTGAATGGTTATTTGACATTCGGATATTTCCCCGAAGAAGCCTTGCATTTTTTCCATAAGCGAAGACAGTTTAGAAGATAGCACTCCCCTGTTGGCGGGTCTTACAGTCGTGTGTATCGGACATGTCCGGTACGTCTTTGCCACAAGCGCCAAATGCCACACTTTTCTTTGTTTGTGCAGACATTTTATGGGTAGAATTTTCCCCTTTTATATGTAAAGTTTGATATATGTTTGCTGGCCTGCGGTGTCCTCAAGTTGTAGAGGTTATATCCATCATTCACATGTCGAAAATCCCCAGTATTTATGTGTTTTATGCAATTTATATCGTGAAGTGAAAACTGTAGCTCCCAAAATTCGTGCTTCGCTACTCCACCATCAATGTATTGTGTTTTTCGTTCTAGGGAATAGTAAGGGAAAGTGGGTTTCATACCGATTTTTGAATATGTTAACCCGTTGACTATTGGATTCTTTCGTTGCTATAGGGTTAATACAGAGAGCACCCGGTTCCTGTAGGCAATGGATTTATTATATTTTATTTTATTTTATTCAGAATCCACATTTACCATGAAATTAAAAAAATAAGTACAAATTACAAATAACACTGCAAAAACAGAGAATACATCGATATGACATAGAAAGGTGACAAAAGGATATGTGGATGGGTTAATACTAGTAATACTAGTATTGATTTAATAATTTGCATCTAGTCTGTTGTTCACCTTGGACCAGTCGTATAGACTAAACATTCTTTAAAGGTTCCTTTATTGTTATCCGAAATGTTTCGGGTCAAAAATAATGTTAGAACCTGCATAAAGAGTTGGGGTAAACCTAATGCAGATACTGGGAAGTGATCAGTCATATCACTTATTACAAGAAGGGAGAGAAGAAAGAAAATATGAGAAATTATAACATTATTCCAACTAATGGAATTAGTTTTTTTTAAGATTTGCTGTCTGTATGTGTTAAGGAGTTATTGGCTGTTCGGGTGGGAATAAGTAATTTCCAGAGGATCTTATCACAACACTGTTGACAATGACTACATGTATTACCTTTCAAGAGATCAATGTTGTAGTCTCCCATATAAAACAAGTTTTGCTTCGAGAGAAATAGAAGGTAGTATGTTTTTAGGTAGATCAAGAATTAATTTCGGTTGGCTTGAGGTGGAAGGTAAATTTCTCCAATAATAATGATTCTTTTATGTGGGATAATGAATTTAATTTAAAAAATTGTTTTGTGCGACTGTCAAGAAATGAACCTCTTGAACTTTTTTTTTTTACTGCTACAAAACTCGATAAATGAGATAGAGACAAATGTAAAATTATGTTTTAACTTTATTATTCAAGGTTTACTTTTCTTTGATTTTCTGTCTTTAGTGGCACGTTTGGAAATATAAATCATACACTATGGTGAATTGATCAGATAATCCTACATAAATAAACTCATCTTAAAAAAATAATGACGATCCATCTTTGATGTATAGGCCTATATATCATCTGCCCTCTGCTGGACGTCACGCCGACTCGGCCCCTCAATAGCCTCCGCCAATAGCGCCGTCCCCAGTCAGAGTCCCTTGGAGCCTCCCTTTGGTTGATATCATCGATGAGTCTCGGATCGAGATAGAGTTCCTCTCATGCGAGAACGGTGTAACGGGCAGTTGGAACTCTCATCTCGTGAAGAAGATTTACCCCCAGAAAAACGTACTTCTGCCCTAACTGATGTGTGTGACATATTGACTAGCTTAAAAGTGTTCTCCCCGAGTATCTAATTTGATCCTCTATTTATAACCTTTCCTAACTAAGGAAAATCTGTATGAGCGGAAAAGCATTACAATACTAAATATTTCTATTTCTAAAAAGGACTTCCTAAAATGTGTCCTAACGGTAACCATTACAATACAAGGTATTTCTATTCAGATCTATAAAACACAATACTGTCCAGACAGAAATACTTCTGTCATTCAACTAAATGGCTTGCACAAGCTTCAACTGACAACCTTAATGCTATGCATAAATGAATTTAATTTGCAATTAATTAACCTACATGTCACAATCTATTCTATACCTTGTCTGGCAGATTAATAAAAAGAATAAAAATAAATTTCCTTCCTGACAATATCCCCCACCTTAAGATATAACTAGGGGAACTTGTTTATCACAAATCAAGAAATTTAAGATATTCTTTTGTTTGTTACTATTTTTCTGTAAATCTTTACATGAAAACACCCATTACTCTGTCTATTACACATTCCAGAGTATATATCGTATGTATACGTTTCATTATGTAATACTACAAGTCTTATCGTCTCTATATAATTTCTCTCAATGATCGTATTTAAAGAATATTGTATATACATATCATTTAAGTTTTGACCTTCAAAATTTTGCAAAGCTTAAGATAGCACGGAAATAGAGCAGTGTGAGTGCAACAATGTAAACATTAAACCTATTTCAATACGTCTTGTATTTTTGTATTTCTTTCAATAAATCTTTAGTTTTAAATATTTAAAAGATTCAACTGACGTACCATGCTACTAAGGAATACAATTCGTAATTTGAGAGACAATACACATAGAAAATATCTATAAATGCACTTTGTCCTAAACAAATCCTCGCTAGATTACAGTACAATCAAAATGGTTATCTTTCCTGTTTTTTTTTTAAATAAAAAGTGTTATAAATGTCTAAATCCTTTGTATTGATTTAAACAATGATTTGTCTTTTTTTTCTTTAAATCAATTCTAGTATATTTGCATGCTCATATTCTTTAAGCATTGGTGAAAAATGTAATCAAACACAAATTGGCAACTCCTCTCCCATTTACCCTGAAATAATTAATTTTCATTTTTTTTTTTTTTTAAGCTTCTGGAGCTTGGACAACAGATTTTGGGGTATATTGAACAGAAGGGCATTGCCAAAGTCCAGACGCGAGGAAATTAAGGCGTGAACTAACTTTTCAGTGGCAGACTTGGACAAATATTTCCGCATAAAACCGATATTATCAGACAGTGTCATATATGAATCAAACATATCACCAAGATTGTGACAAGTTTGTGACAAATAAATTGTGTGGCCAGAAAGTGAGATGGAATTAATATCAGTTTTACTAAGCTGCACTTTAGAACCAAATATAAGGAATTCACATTTATCTGAATTCAGTTTCAGAGAACGTGCGAGCATCCAACCGTTAAAAATCAACCATGCATGATTCAAGGCGATGAACAGCCCTTTCGGCAGCGGACTGATCTGAATTAAAGGAAATCATGAGTTGAATATTGTCTGCATAAATATGGTATTCTATGCCATGTTGTAGCAGAACTTGTCGCAATCCAATTAAATAAATAGAAAAAAAAACAGAAAATAGAAGGACGCAAAAACCCCAGCAAATCATGAAAGCTTGTTTTGGGAACGCCCATAACTATTAAACACAAGTTACTGAAAGAACATCATTATATGAATATGATACTGACGTCTACATAAGGAATCGATTATAGGAAAGAAAATACGGTAGATAGTAGAAGAAATTTAGGCATTGGAGGACAGTTAGACTGCAAATCATTTCGAGCCTTCAGTACTATGGGGTATCTACGATGACGCCATCAATGATTGCAGTGTACTAGAATACTAAGATAGACAGCATAGGCATGGACGATGTAGTGTACTAGAACAAACTGCTATACTAACCCCTCTATCTTCTCCCGCTACCTCTGTCTGTCTGAACCCCCCCCCCCCCCCCCCCCGCCAACACACACACAAAAAAAAAAAAATAATAAAAAAATCTGTCTGCCCTTCTCTCTCTCTCTCTCTCTCTCTCTCGTTCCTTCTCTGTCTTCTGCTTTCTCGCTCTATTTGTATTGGAGTTATACCCTTATTCATCATATCTGCCTTTATATTCTTTCCCTTATTCTTTCTCTTACCCTGTCTCTCTTATTCTCTCTCTCACTCTCGCAATCTCTACATTTTATTTGTTTATAGCTTAGAAGATGAAACGCATAACACTCGATCCTGCTCTACATTCTACATCACATCTAGCCTGTGTCTGAATACAGGCTTTCCTAATATATTTTCATGAATTTTAGTTCGTTCTGAAGATGGATATTTTTCCTCGTACCAAACAATTTACTTCAAATAACTTCACGCCATTCTAAGAGACAAAAAGCAGAAAAGGTATGAATACACAATATACTACTTTACGGTTCATGCCATGATATTTATAAGGGATATTTCTTTATTGCTTTTTTGTAGCGCATTGTGTAAAAACATGAAATCTTACACAATATTTTGCCATAACTCAGATGATCTTGACATTTACTGAATAAAGTCTACGTCAAACTCCCAAATAAAAGTAACATAAGCTACACACATAAACAAAGATTGCCCCCAAATAACTACCACTCACATTTATTCTACGTACACGTCACGAGTTTTCACTAAAAATTATATCATGCATGATTCCGGTTTCCGCAGGCCTGGGTTGTCTTAATTGATTTATTTAGTTGTGCTACACTTTCAATAATATATCTATTTCACCTTTGCACATTATATTCGTCGATATCCATAATTGTTCTTTACAGTCAACGAAAGTGTATTAGCTATGTTTTAAGTCTGATCTTCTATATATTTGCCTGACATGTCAAAACAGGTAATATCTACATACAAAACGCAAACTTTAAATAGGATAATGAAAGTGTGTGTGTCCATGAAAATGTTGTGATTTGCCCTTAAAGCTAATTGTTCGTAACTGTTTACTGTTGTAGGAAGACAAGCTAATTATAATAAATACATGTCATTTTCTTTACCAATTGTGACCCGACGCCTCAAAACCTACAATAAGTCGCCACAATTTTTTTGTTTGTTTTATACATTTTCTGAAGGTAGAGATTCTCAGCTTTTCAATGGTATATAACTTGCCTAGTTTACGCAATGATAACGCATTTAAATATCACATTTACAATCAGTATGTAACCAGCAATCAATAACTCCTATTCAGAGAAAATGGCCATTTAAGTTCGGAACAAAAGAGTGCTAAACCTTCGCTCTCTGTGTGCGCCCAAGTAAAACTGGGTATTCAAATGGCCTAGCAACCGGTATGAAGGGATTATCAGATTAGGCTGAATTTTGGCACACTGCTTTACGAGGACCTATTCATTACTCACTCCAAAAATCAATTTAATACCTTTAGAGGTAAAGTAGTATTTTGGCATTGAATGAAAGTATTACAAAAGCTCTCCAAACATTCATTAGCTCGACAGGTGAAAAAAGGAGTCATTTTAAAATGCCCCAAAAACATATTTCTAAGTCGAATTACTACTCACAAACTTGAGACATGATAGAATGATAATGAAACTACACATTTCTATCAAAAACAGAAAATCGACTGATCCAAGCAAATTTACTCTTTTGGGCTGTTTGCTACGTTGTGGTCCGTGCGACTTTAATATTGTAGGTTTTGAGGCGGCGGGTCACAATTAATCATTGTGTCAATTTGATGTTTGTATTGGCAATTAGTCACATTGACACACAAAAAATGTGTGGGACACAGGTAGCCGCCTCATTGCGGCCAAAATCGACGAAGTCATTATGCGTAACAGGTACGTAAATACGGAAATATACACATTCAAACCTACAATAATGACATTGCATGTGAAAGATTTGTATAATATTGAATGGCCTTGAGTGAGATACAAGGGTATATCACACGAGCTATGAGCATATTTCACGAGTCGGCATGACGAGTGAAATAATTTATATTTTTAAAGCGAGTGCGATATGTTCATGATATCTTCATGATACACATGGAATGAAGACAGAAACATGGAATGAAGACAGAAAACAATGAGAAATGTTGACGAAATATCATAGATTTCATTTCATAGACAAACTAGAAGAGAGGATGGATGCTGGGTATGTGTAAATAATAATAATAATAATAATAATTGCATTTATATGGCGCTTTATACGGGCGTTTCTAAGCGCACTGGTTGTCTGTCTAAGTAAGTACACTAGTAAACACGATAACATAAAAGCAAAACAGTAACTACATGTATGCGCCTCCATAAAATTACAACTGCTTAAAAAGATGGGTTTTTAGGAGGATTTTAAATGATTCGATAGATGTGGCATTCTGAATATGGGATGGGAGTTTGTTCCAAAGGGTGGGGGCAATGGACGAAAAGGCTCGGTCGCCATACCGGGTTTTTGTACGTGGGCCATAAGATAATTGGAGAGAGGAAGATGAACGGAGGGGTCTGGCAGAAGAGGAGGAACGAAGGGTGACCAAGTCTTGAAGATATATGGGGGCAAGATTATGTGTGATTTTGTATGTGAGAAGTAGGATCTTGAAAGTAATACGAAAATGGACCGGTAGCCAATGAAGTGAGCGGAGAACAGGAGATATATGGTCATGTTTTCTGCTAAGAGTGACTAATCTAGCGGCTGAATTTTGGATACGTTGAAGTGGGGATATATGAGAAAGAGGAAGACCAGCAAGGAGGGAGTTGCAGTAGTCCAAATGAGAGGAGACAAAGGCGTGGACAAGTCGCTCAGCGGATGATTGGTCAAGCAGACGCCTGATCTTCCCTATTTTAAAAATACCCCAAGATGCAGATTTGCAGATGTTTCTAATGTGGTGTTTAAGGGTTAAGTGTTTGTCCAAAGTAAAGCCAAGGTCTCTAACACATTCAGAACTTTTTATTACTCCATCCTGAGTATTTAAATTTGCTAGAGGATCTGTATTCCTGAACTGAGACGAAAAATGGATGAGTTCAGACTTGTCTTCGTTCAGACGGAGTCTGTTAGTAGTGGACCAGGCTTTGATGTCCATGAGACATTCTCTCAGTGAGTTAACAGCAGCTATCCTATCACCAGGTGACATAGTAATGTAAATTTGAGTGTCATCGGCGTACATAGCGTAGTTGACACCCGGATGGCCATTGATGATTCTTGCGAGGGGACCTGTATAGAGCAGAAAAAGCAGGGGACCGGCAACGGACCCTTGTGGAACTCCACAGCTGAGAGAACAAGGAGTTGAACAAGTCTCACTGATTATCACACTCTGTGTGCGATCTTGAAGGTATGACTTGATCCATTGGATGACAGTGCCTGTGATGGAATAGTAATTACTTAGTCGTTGTAGAAGCAAGGTGTGATCGAGCGTGTCAAACGCAGCCGAATAATCCAGGAGAAGAAGAGCAGCCTCACTGCCCTTATCAACAGCAAGGAGGAGATCATTAAGCACTTTCAACAATGCAGTTTCTGTTGAGTGGAAGTTGCGATACGCTGACTGGTTTACAGGAAGCAGATGATTACTGTCCACATGAAACATTAGCTGATTAGCCACAATCCTTTCAAGGAGCTTACTCACAAATGGCAGGTTGGCAATTGGTCGATAATTACTGAGAACATCAGGATCGAGGTTTGGTTTCTTCAGCTGAGGGGAAACAAGAGAGTGTTTAAATGGTATTGGAACTATACCCGATGACAATGATGTGTTGATGATATTTGATAGAACTGGAAGCAATTCATCAAGGCAATCTTTGAGCAGCCAAGTTGGAAGAGGGTCCAGACTGCAGGATTTCGGTGGTGATAACATGATAAGACGTCGAAGTTGTACTTCAGTAACTTGCATGAACTCGCTCAGAAAGAAGAAGAAGGTCCAGATAAAGATCAAAAGAAGAGGAACCAGATGACTCTTGAAAGTTTCTACCTTCATGTTCTACATTTTCACCAGGGGCGTAGCTAAAACATTTTAAATGGGGGTACTAGATCAAATTTGCCAATCAGATAGATAATTTCCAACTAGCAAACAATAAAAAGGGTCATTAGATTTTAAATTTGCCGGTGAGGAAAAAGACCGTGTTGTCGGATTTTTTATTTTACTGAAAGATTTTTTTAAACCTATATACATGTATGGTAAATGCGCGAAACAGATATCGTAGGAGCATTCATTTATACATGTGTTATAAGATACAGACATGTGAAGCGTATTACACTAACGTCATTAAATAAGAAAAAGAATCCGCGGTTAAAAGCGGCATATTTGAACTAGGCTTTACATCGAAATATAGCAAAAATAATTCCAGTTTAATACCTGGAAACTTCCTCTCCATTTTTTTCTTTCAGATTTTGACACGGTATATATATATGATCTTTATCATGGATCATAGTAAAATATACGAAATTCAACATACATATCCAAATAATTCTCCGACCAAAATGGTTTACAGATTGAAAGAAAGAAAAAATAAAAACGACTGGTTCTTCGATTTTCTGCATTCAAGAAATTAAAAGAACGATATTTCTTCATGTTGTGTGCGTGTGTGTGTTTAGTACAGATCATTAAAACCCGACGATACTGCGAGATTCCAGTAGAAATCGTAATACCCATGAGCCCACAAGCCTTAAAAATTACAAGAGTAAACATAAACTAGAATAATAAAGTATTTTACATAACATTTCTGAAATACCTTTCTAAATATTAATTAAAATCTCCCTCAGATCTACTCGGAATCCCTCGGATGACACAAAGGAAACTAAATGCCGTATGTAAGCAAGTTCTTACCCTCAATAAATTGTAAGGTATTATAAAAAAAAATATATTAATACATTTATCAAGAGCAAGGATCCCCGTTTATTCATGCACAATGTTACTCTTATCTATTATTCCTTTTGAATTTAAAAAAAATCCATGAACTTGTTTAAATTAATGAATACTGTTGATAACCCCAAAGTTAGACAATTTTTAAAGTAAGTACATATTTGTTATGACTAATCTCTCTCTGTCTGTAAAGCGCTTAGAGACACCTTAGATGTATTAGGCGCTCTTTAAATCCAGAATATTTTAGAATTATCTGTGAGTCATACTTTAATCAAAATGGGTGATGTATGAATAAAATTAGCATACATCTGTAATATATTACAAACCTTCTTGGTATTTCAAAAAAATATATACAAAACACAATTAAGTTGAATTGTAGACACATGATATCAGGAGAACGATTTTCCTTCTTTTATTTTCCAATAGTATGCAACGATAATCATGCACTACTATCTGAGCACACAGGAAAATAATAATTTCAAATTCAAATTCAAATTCAAATTCGTAAAAATAGAATCCTGACAAAATAGGATTATCATCAAAACAAAACAAAAGAAAACAAAACGAGAAGCATGTAAATACGAACAGAATTCAAAAAAGTAATATGATAACACATGACAATATAGTGACTAATAACCCCCCCCCCCCCCCCCCCCCCGGAAAAACGAAATCATGTGTGCACATACTATGTGCATGTGTAAGTTCATAGCTGTAAATAATGGGTCTGAGCCATCTCAGCAATCCAATCTACATATCTATTTAACCCTTGTTAGGAAGTGCGTAACATACGCTTCCCTTGGCTTGGTGTTGAAGTCCAGCATCTTCCAAAGATCCCTTGACACTGTTCACCTTAAATCCTTTCCCTTCGTTCTGATCGTCATAAAGAGGATTGTCAACCAGGTCATCAGAATGATCCGACTGTGGTTGTCCAAAGTCCGTCCCACTGTAGAGAGGGTTGTCCATAAGGGGCTGGTTCCTTTCATCTTCACCTCGTGCTGGCATCGGATCAGTGCCTACGTAAACTGGATTCTCAACGATGTTGTCATTCTTAATACCTGAAACATCACCAGCCGACGGGTAAATCTTCGGTTTCTTAACTTCATTGCTGCCGGGTTGTGCAGTGTTTGGAAATGGATATACAGGGGTATATCCATGGCCTGGATATCTCTTGTCATTGGATTTTGGTTCTGCTGAAGAGATGGTCTCAGTTGTTGGGATTCCGGGATGCTTCCTAAAAACCAAAATATCACAGAATAATGTTGCCTGGCTTCGGTGAAAAGTAGCTGCTCTAAAATACGGTCTAAATTTAAACCTTACATAAGTTGGCACCCTGGACATCATATGGCACAAACGTACCCATTGCACAAGAATTTAACGTTAGAAAGGTTGAAATTTCCATGTTTCCATTGCTGCCGTAGTGTCGGTCATAGTGCAGTTTGAATTCCTACGTATGGCTGGATTGCAATATTATCTATTTGGAAAAAAATACACTATGTTGCGGTTTAGTTTTATTAAACCTGGGGCTCATGAATGCATCTCGTTTCGTCTTACAATTTGAGTATGTGATCTTTTCATAATAATTTCATTCATTGTATGTCGTATTGATTCCAAAAGAAAACCGATGGAAATTTTAAGAAGTTTTACGTTTCTCCAATTTTTCCGATTTTTTAGTGTTTATTCCGATGATTATTTCAAAGTATACATGTAAATTTCACATTATTGTTGTTTGTTTATTTGTGTTTTTGCATATATTCATATATTTTGTATTTTTATGTGCTTTTTATAAAAGCGCAGAAAGAACAAATAAAATGAAATGTGTCGGTATTTGTGTTAGATAAACAATGGTGATGTGTGCTTATTCAGATCCTCCGTTCAGATTGTTTAGGTTGTTATGGAGTGTTATAATGTAGCCATCCTGATTGGTCAAATAACACCACGTGACCGCGCAAACAGTACTAAAGCACGGCAAAAAGGTACTTATGCACGGCTGAGCTGCGCGTACGCGTACCGCTGGTGCGTGCAAACTTAAAACGCAGTGAAATCGCGTAGTTTACTTGTCATTTTAGCACAGGGATTTTTGACTGGGCTTATGTGATGTCATCAAGGAAAGCAAATGGCAGCCTCCATGACTGTGCGACTCCATGGGGTTCGTAACCATTTTTATAGACTTCATAATCATATTGCCTACCCGTTTTATAAAACTAATAATAGGCCTACATGGTTGTGAGTTCGTGCGTTAGTGCGATCCGGCAACACGCATATTTTTATCATGCGTATGCAGTACACCACGATAAAAAAACTTTGTGTTGCCAGATCGCACCAACGCACTCCCAACCATGTATATTGCTCTTCGTAGACTTACTTTTGCCGGTGGAAATAACACACAACCACAACAACTATGATGATTACTAGCAAGACAACGAGGGAAGCTACCACAGGAATCAGCCACGTCGTACCCTGTCTCTGAGATGAAGGTGAGGAAGCTGAAGGCGATAAAGAGATAAATAGGATTAGGTAATCCGCTGATAAATTCGAATCTCATATGCATCTTGTCATCATTATAACATTTGAAATCGGTTTACATATACAATAAAAAAAGACTGCCTAAATTACAATGAAGGAGACAATTTATTTTCATTGATATCCGTTAGGTTTGTAGCGAGCAGTCTTATAGAATCAAACCTACTTTTCTTTTTATCTTTTCGTCTGTCATTAGATATTCATGTATCATTATATATTTTAATTCATCGGCCGTGTATGTGTCCAAAAGAGTGTGGAAAAGGGACATGATTAAGAAATGCAGAGGAAATGCCAATCAACCATTTGATACGGATTTGTTGTATGTATCCTAATTCGAAGAGATAGTAATAACACAATAAGAATAGCATGGAATGAAAATAATAAAAATATGTTTAAAAAGTGTTAGGAACTGTATAGTTCATTTGTCATTGTACCTCATAATGACAAATGAACTATACAGTTCAATAAAGCTATATAGGTTTATTGAGGATAGTATGTAAAGAGTTGGTGTGACCATTAGAGACAATGACACATACCTACAGGTGTTAGACAAAGCTTTACTATGATTACAAGAGACGTGTAAATTATAGGATGATATGTTTACCTTCTGCAGCAGTGGTGGACTGATTTTTCGTAAAGAAGGCGTCTGTAGGGGAGATAGAGAACATCTTCGTTTTTGCTGGTGCCAAGGTAACTGGGGTATTTATTAGAACGACAACAACATATTTCTCAGCAATTCAAACTTGAAATGCAAGTCTCGTACATGTATGTGAATGGTTAAAAGCTAATAAATTATCTGTAAATGTAACTCCATAATTTTTCACAATGGAGAGAATGCAGATGATTTGTGTAGAACCCGAAGAACCCGAACATTTCAATACCACATTTGATACTCTGGGCCAAAATTTTGGAACACGTTACCATCCAGCCTGCGGAAGTCGCTTTCTTGCAAACTATCGTCCCCTAAGACAAAAATGTATTTAATCGCTCGCTATTAAATCACGTCTTTTGTATTTGTTTTTTTTTTGTGTTTCTTTGCAGAAGAAACTTTTTCCCCCTATTTGATGCTATTACCATCTTGTAGAAGAAACCTTTATTGAATCAAGTCAGCTATATGTTACATTCTTACTGAACCATACTTCTCGAACTTTACAAAGCCAAATCATTTATTTCTTTTGATCATTTACTTACATGGCTCAGCTGTTGCTAGGCTGGGCGAATGTTTTTTGTTTTGGTTTGTTTATGTATTTTGTAACATTGTATACTCCTCGAGATAGTGTTGTTAGCGGGTTTAAACATGATATGTATACTGCCTATATTAGTACCCTAGTACACTAGTACACTGCAATCTTTGATTATGTCATTGTAGACACCTTGTACAGAAAGATCGAAATGATATGCGATCTAACTTATCCTCAAATGCCTTGCTTTATTCTTCAATTTTTTTCCACCTGCTGTATTCTCTTCCCTATGGTCTATTCATTCTGTAAATGCAAAAGTCGCACTCACATAATGATGTTATTTCAGTAACTTGTTTTTAATTGCTAAGGGCGTTCCCAACTCAAGCTTTGCTTTCCTAGTTTTCGCCTCCTTCCATTTTCTTAATTATTTATTGCATTGTACTCTGTGTTCACCACATTACTACAGATGTATCCTTTCTATATAGCATTGAACCGATGAGAAGGAAATAAATGCTAATTTCAGTCAATCAATTAATTAATCAACGTAAGAGGAAAGGGCAATCAAACCTTTTTTTTAATGGACATCTTGTGTTATCTTAATATAAATAGATCATGATGATACCAAAAAAAAGAGGAAAAATATGTTAGGAACTTATAGGTCATTTTATCTCATGTACAAAACCAAATTTTTGAGGATAATTCAGTGCCCTGGCATCAGTCGATTTCACCCACAAAGTCCAATCAAGAATATAAAATTCCTACAAGTAAAGCACATCGTTTCAAGTCGTTATTTGAAACCGATTTATACAAACGGAATTGAATTCACTATGGTTTCATAAGAGACGTATAAAATTGGCCATGATGATGCTATATTTACCTTCTGCAGCAGTAGTCGATTGATTTCTCGTGAAGAAGGCGTTTGTAGAGGGGATAGTAGATAACTTCGTTTGTGTTGGTTGTAAGGTAACTGGGGTATTCATTTAGACGAAACAGATCAGCGGATTAGGCTAATAACTGATGATAGATATTTCACATTCAGAATAGCTACGAACTGGGGAAATGTCTTCTTGCAAAGCAACATGAGTATTTAGTGGCTTTCAAACGAATTGATGTCTCTCATGCGAAACATGTCTTCTTCTCTTTTTTAAATTTATATTCCACATGTTAACTATCCCAGTCTCTAAGGGCTCTGACGTAATTTTTCGTCCTTTTCTGCTGTGAACTTTATACTATAATTGGGATATGGCATAGAAATAAAACACAAAAATCCCTTATAAGCCATATCAAAATCTCCTTGAAGGAAATATGGAAAAAAGGGTGTACAATACCAATCATGTTGAGGTCATTAACCAAGTTCTTAAAAATAATAATTAATAGTAATAATAATAATAATAATAATAATAATACTATGCTATATTTTTATACCTTATTATGTGAATACTTCAATTCGCTTTACAATGCGATTATTTTATTTATTAGTACTTACTTGATTTACCAATAAATACCCTCAGTTTTTCTTGTACAATGTCTTCTTCACTCTACTTGTGTTTTAATAATAATAATAATGATGATAATAATAATGGTAATACATAATGATTTATGATTCGCCAAATCCACTCCGTATAGTGCTCTAGGCGCAGTACAGGGCATAAGAGAGTAGAATTACAAGAGAAGTATAATAATTAATGGGATGCCTTAAACAAGTAAGTTTTTAGCTTCTGAATGAATCTGGAGAATTGCAATTTCTAATATGTACTATATGTACATTATTCTATAGAGCAGCACCAGCGTGGACAAAAGCTCGTACCCCCATTTTTTTGAGATTTTGGAACAACGAGAGAACTAGAGTTGGAGGAACGTAAATATCTTGGAGGAGTGTAAGTGAACTACGCTTACATTATAATGAGGAGCAGAACCCTTGACACAATGGAAAGCAAAAGGTAAAATTTTGAAAATGGTGCGATCTCTGACTTGCAACCAGTGAAGTGCTTTCAGAGTAGGCGTGGTATGAGTGTGTTTCTTAGATCTAGACAAGGTGCAATATACCTCATTTTGAAGCTTTTGCAGTTTGGACACCTTGGTTTGTGGTAGACTAAATACAAGTGCGTTCCCAAAATCAAGCCAAAAGGAAATCGGAGTATTTTCTGATGAACCCAATATTACGGAGTTGGTTCCTCTACAAATACTGGAAATCTGATGAGACATTGTCATTTTGCAATCTAACAATACTCCAAGGTACACTTAGGTGCACTCACCTGCGGTTGGCATTTGGAATATCTGAATGTTGTCTACCCTGATTGCTATATGGACTATTCCCCTCGAAGCATTGAACCTTATCTGTGAGCATAGATTAATTGCAATGGAAAAATTGATAATCAAAATATTAGTCCTTGGTAATGGGGGACACAACCATTAGGGAAATAACGAAGACTTGGAGAAAATCAAACAGAGGATATATATACAGCTTTTGAAAACGGAGATGACCTATATGAGCTGTTTTAAGAAATCTCGTCATTTGTTTGAATACAAGGGCAATTCTGCATTTGTTTCACTATATAGTCAGCCCATTTTACCCTTATTTGACCCGTTAGACCATCTATGTTTATGGGTAAAATGGGGTGACTATTTCGGGACAGGCTCCAAGACTATTACTGAGGAAAAATATTTCTTATTTACCTATTTCATTTCAAAACAAATATAATATTGTCTACACTAAACAGTGTGTCACATATGCTAATAAAATATTTCCTGATTGGAAATCATCTATGCTTGGACTATTTTCCCCCTTTTTTTTTGGTTTATTGTGAATGGTTCAGAACCATATTTATAGTTTGGATTTGTTTTTTTTTTTCCAGTTTAATACCAGAATCATGATATCCATAATAACTATTGCTGGATGATATTCTTTTACATAGGTTTACTTGATACACTTCTGTATTTATTGTCATACAATGTATTGCCCGATTGCTTGCAAAAATCGAACAGTAATGTTTGAATCGAACAAAACAAGAATAATGTTTGCAAACAACGTATAGTTTCAATTTCAATAATTCATAAATTATTTTTTTAACTACAAACCTCAACATTTGTTTCATCACCACATGAAAATGGCACTGTCGTGTTGTAAACCTCTGAAATTCCGCCGAGGGTGATTGCAGGTATGTTATCATCTCCACAAACTGTGACAGTTAGGATGTTGTCTTCACTACCAACTAAGATATGTTCGAAAAACAGGAGGCCTTTCGAACTCGTGAAGTTATATGGAATTGAAAAACTAGCCATATCACCTGCAGTGCCGTTTTCTGGCCAGTCGGGTTGCAGTTTCCCTAATTTGAAGAAGAGAGTAGAAAATAATAAATAGCATGCATGTTGCCCATGCATATAGTGACTAAGCGGCCTAACAATACCGAGCTTCACAACGAATAAAACCATAACGAAATAATTTAGGCTTGCATAAACGCATAAATATGCATGCATATCTATAAATTGTTTTCATCGAAACAACTTTGGTTTCTTTCCTGATTTCAACCTGGTTATAGATCATAGCAGTATCAAAGTAACAATTTTCAAGTTGATAAATGCTGCCATTATAGCCTTTTTTTTACGTGGAACTCATTGATCATGAAAATGTAAATATGAAAAGGGGTAAAATATCTCTAAATAATTTAAAGCGTTATCAACAAAGGTAAAGTACTATTGAATGCATTTTTTTTTAATGTGAAAGCATAATTTGATAAAGATGTTATGTTAATGTATGGCCCTCTTCTTCCATGAACAGTTTCCTTCAAATAAAGATAAGAAATGTTTTCAAATAGTTGTATACCAAGCACAGATCTATTACTTAAGACATTACTATTACTTAAGATATCAAAATAAATCCTCTGTCGGACATCAGTGGAGTGATAAGAACTAAAACATGAAGTTTAAATGGAAAATGTAGACCTAGGTTCATATTTCGTTGTAAGTCCTGTACTTGCCGTTTCCATTATCATCTTGTTCAATCCAACTCCCTGAAATCTCAATGATGCCGCACTTATCGACCTCAAAATCGCAGCACCAGTCTATAGAATGAAAAAAGGAGATTCATCTCTTTTCACCTAATATAGTATACGAATAATAAATGAAATTAAATTAAATTAAATGAATAAATCCTTATAGTTGTAAAGGTCTAATTTTATAAAGTGTAAATTAATAAAGTTTTTCATTAATTGAATTGTTAGTGTCCTTACAGTTTAAATATTTATGCCACCATTGCTAAGTTATAGGAAAAAATATCTCCTTTCTAAGCCAGATGTCACTCATTTATTGATTATAGCTTATACAGTTTAGTTTATAAACAAATACTGTAGACGTACTAAGCTACATTATGGTAGGTACACTGTAAATAATTACTGTAGGAAGTACAGTAAATACAGTACAGTAAAAATATTAATTGAATGAATAGAGTAAAATTAAACAAGCAAAACACTGAAAATTTCATCGAAATCCGATAAAAAATAAAGTTATTGAATTTTTAAGTTTTGCATTATTTTGGGAAACAGTTATATGCATGTCATCATGAATATGTAATGAGTGAGCTGATGATGTCACGTCCCCACTTTCCTTTTTTAACTATATTATATGAAATCTTCATTATTTCATTTTTTCATACATGTCTATAAAATATATCTCCCTTGTAACAAAATAAGTTACAGCAATGATGAACTTACACATTAAATAAGGAGTCAGTCGTTTTAGTTATAGACTTGGAGCAGAAAATTTGAATAATTGCAATTTCATATAATAAAATACAAAAGAAAAAGTGGGGATATGACATCATCAGCTCACTCACTGCATATTCATGATGACGTGCATATCACTGTTTTACCAAAAATAATGCAAAACTTAAAAATTCCATAACTTCTACTTACTCTATTTATTCAATTCATATTAATTTCAGGCCGGAGTACCCCTTTAAGGTGTAGTGCACAGCGATAGAAAAATATAAATGTCAAATGAAGCAAGCTAGCTCAGTTATTTTACCAGGCTTAGTAGCTGAAGAAATCCCTATGCAAATCATCACTGAGGCAGCTATCCATACGTGAATATCCATAATGCAAGCAGTGGTTGATGAATAAAAGAGATACGTTCATATTCCTCTCCAACATGGAATAAACGAAAAAATATTAATGCAGTAATCAACAGTAATTATTTCACTTTGTACTTTTTTCTACAAGCAATTGGTTTGACTAATATGTTTTCCTTCCTGGTTTTGACTTTGTCTATCTTTTGTTTCCCCTGGTATTGTTTATATCCTGAAAATCTGTACTCTCAGGGTTTTTGCTATGAGTTTCGATTCAAGCAACCGGAAACTGTTTATCACGCATGTGTCTACGTTTCAAACCGGAAACCAATATTTTTAGAATGATATAACAAAAGGTAAACATTAGTAGAAAATTAGTAACAGAAAGGTCACAGTAAAAGATTTTCCATTAGACTTAAAGTAATAACGATGTAGTATGAATAATATCCAAAGTCCTTTGGAAGCGCCCAAAGACGTTATATCATGATGTGATATGCACTATACAAGAACGGAATATCATTATCATTACCATTATTGATGTATGTTCTTAATTCTCAGCATTCAAAGCGAGTTTTAATACAGGAATGTAGCATATATTGTGCGTAATCATTACAGTGATGCTTCATATTCACTTCAACAGCCAAAGAGTAGTTGGTTCTGGAAAATGTTTTAAAATTGAATAATCGTGTGATTTCTTTTCCTCTCTCTCCCTCTCTCTCCCTCTCTCTCGCTCTCTCTCTCTCTCTCGCTCTCTTTCTCTCTCTCTCTCCTTATATATTTTTCCTGTATTTCTTTCTTTATTCCTTTCGAATTCATTTTAACGCTCTGTCTTTTCTTTTTTAGTTCTCCTCCTTCCTGTTTTTTTTAATTTGAAAGATAATGTTTGTCTTTCTCTAGTTTAGTGCTTTGTGTGTGCATTAATATAATCTCCATCGTTTCCTTTGGATAACTAGGTATCAACATACCCCCCCCCCCCCCCCCTCGCTCTTTCTCCCCTCTCCCTCTAACCTTTCTCTCTATCTATCTAGTATCTCTCTCTCACTTTCTTTCTACTCTTTTCCCCCTATCACCTCATTCATAGCAACAACAAAAAATCCCCACCAAACCCAGCTAAACAAACATAGATTTAATTCTGACGATCGTTTTTTCTAGATATCTGTTTTGCGATCATATTTTTTTCTTTAATATTAGGTGTTTTAACCGGTTGTTTGCATTTCTGCGTCCTGAATTGATAGTCACGGGTGAATAGGTCAGTTATTCTGAATACAATGATATTCAGTCTACTGAAAGGTATACAAATAAGGAAATAAAAACCACTAAATCCAATTGCTATGATGTATGAATCATCGTTTATAAAATAAAGCAAATCTCAGTTATATCATACAAATGTTACATTTAATAAAATTGGAACTGAAACCTTTAACAAAATTGTTTGTCTCCTGGGCTGCCTCGGTCTATTGAGATGTCCCCTGATAGCTATGCTGGGGCCAGACAAACTAGCAACATTTTTTTTGCTGATCAGGGTATAATACTACTACTATTACTACTACTAATACTACTACTATTACTACTACTACTAATAATAATGACAGTAATGATAATAGAAGCCATAATTATAATGATAACAAGAATAATAGTCATAATAATAATAAATATGATAATAATAATTACAATAATAATAATTACTATCATTATTATAATAATAATAATAATGATAATAATAATAATAATAAAATAATGTCTTGTTTACCCATGGTAGCCTCATCAGTATTATATACTGTTCTCCTTGAGAGTACTGGGTATTGATGCTTGAAGATTGCCAGCACTTAGGTAGAGTATGTTAAACTGTGTTACCATTATTACCAAATGTAATGTAAAATGTTCACTTGTTCCGTTTTTCACTCATGAAGTTTAAAAGAGACAAGAAACAAACAATCATCCGGTGCCTTCCATCATATTTCCATATGGTCTAAGAGGGCCCCTTAGACCATGACTGTCGTTTTCTTGTGCAGTCGTTCTTGAACATTATTGAACAAAATGCTACTCAAATGCAATATCATTCCTTTCATTGTTAATCAAATGCTTTGTGAAACGATAAAAATATATAGCAATAATCATGATAATTTGTACTGAAATAAATGATTCCCATTATATACATGTACCTTAATATAAAACGTGGTAAAGAAAGTCTTCTAACATAATCACAAATGTTCCCTTTCTTACTTGGACCTGAAACATATATAAAAGGCCTATTTTTGCTGAAATATAATTCCCCCCCCCCCCCAAAAAAAAAAATAAAAAAATAATAATAATAATAATAATAAAAGGCATTGTATGTATTTAGTATGTATTAGATTTGATTTGATTTGATTTTATTCGTCAGGTATATTGCAATACAAACATAACCAGGTACCATGACAGGATAGCCCATGAAAGCCGAAATGGCTTATTTCCAATGGGGTCCTTACCTAAATAACTGATTAAAAAATACACTAAGAAAACACAGTACGGCTACAAGACACACGTTGATTGTTTTGAGGGGCACGATTAAAGTTATTGCCTAGTATGTTCAGGTCAATATTGATTCTTTTTTATTATTATTATTTGGCTTCTCAATACCGTGATATATTTTGACGTACAAAGTTAGTACATTGACACTGAACTGATAACGTATGCTTATATTGAAACGGAAAATAAATCAGTCAAATCAAATCTTGAAACTGGGCTGTGTACCGAGACAAAGTCCAGAGGCATAGTGCATTCTCGAGATCACCGAAGAACTATAGTTTTAACCATGACCCGCATCCTGTATCCTGTGTGTGGAAACTCGAAAAGAGATATTTTGACAAAATTAATATGACTGTCAACATGTATCTAATTGCAGGGAAATGTACTAACGATCTGTACGAGTCCTTGCAATGTTCGAGCAAGTAGAACTATGCCCAGTTAATATTTTTTCGCTACTCTGGCCTGTAGTCAGGTAGTCATAGTAGCGAAATGAGTGGTCTACAATCTTTGTAGGCATATGCAATATATGAAACTGATTGTGATTATTACTGTACGGAGAAAATGAATTCATAATCATTTTTAAGAGATGATATGTGCTATTCTTCAAAATCAATTGCTTAGTTGATCGTGAGCGTCCGTGTCATTAATTCAGAACACAAACCTCTACACTCTAACGGCTACAGAGATGAATGTATCACATTCTTCTTAATTTATTTGGCAGACTACCATTTTCATAGACCACAGATTCCACGGTACTAGATCCTTGTTCCGGGATTTCTTGATACGGGTTGTATTGGACCTCGTACGTGCTTTCTAACTCTTGATAAACATCTGGTGGATTTTCAGTAATCAACGCCGTGTACTTAGGAGGTGGGTCGCAGTTGGTCATACTCGTGTAGGTCTCATTTGGTAAGTTTGCACATTGTACGAGAGTACTGTCTAGAATAGGTCCTGTTGTAATATCTGCCCGATCCTTAGGTTCAGATAGTGACTCTTCTGCGACCGCTGGAATTATTGAGCCTGGGCCTTGAGGCCGGGTAGATGTCTGAGAGTCTCCTGGTGATTTCCTTGCATTGAACATATGAGATAAATTCCAATCTAGTCATCATAGAAATATACTTTTGGTGAAAAATATGAATTACAACCATTTGTGAAAGTTTAATAAAGACACGACAGATCCGTATTAGAATGCGCGTCTAAAAAAGGGAAAATAGGGGCCCTGTTTCAACTTTCCTGAAACTCAATTTCAAGGGCTACTAAAAGATATCACTAACCAATTTCTTGCAGCCAATCAAATGCAATTAGTTAATTAATTAGTTTCAATAAATTATTGTAACTTAGTACTGATAACATAATTTGTCAATGAAACAGTGGCATGATAGCAGGTCAACAGACCTGCTCAAATCTCTTCTGACACGCCACTAGCTTCTTATTGCAAATATTGTAAACTCGTGTACCTGGCAGATTATTTGCTAACTCCGATTAAAAACACTATCTGCGGAAGTGATCAATAAGAGGAAAAGAGACCTTCTCTTAAGTGGTACTATGCATGTCTATCTTCTTTCTTTTTTTTCTCTCTCTCTATTATTATTTTCCCATTCAAGTTGCCGTCAATATGATATTGTTTGTTACATTGATAGCGGTCCAATAATACAGTAAGAATAGAAACTTACCCAAAAGCAGTGAAATGAATAGACATTCCTACTGAATTGTGTTACCCGATTTCTGCTCAGATCCCCAAAGTTACTAGGTAGAACTTTTTATCATCATGAAAATGATGATCGTAATTGTAAGAAGAAAGATTTCAAAATGGGTAAAAGGGAATCAGAGGAAGAAGGACAAGATTTACTAAAATTAGGGTCAAGGAAAGATGATAATCTATCAGTTGACATATTCAGATCTATTCCCTTTCCTTTAAGGATTTCCTCTCCTAGACTCCTAAAAAATTCAAAGTACAAACCTCAACTTCCTTTTCGTTTACACATAAATATGGAAGGGACGTTCGTGTCCTTTCTTCAATTCCACTGACTTGGAATGGGGGTTCACTTTGATTTCGACAGACAGTGACGAAGAATAGGCTTGCTCCGGGATTTCTCCTCACTCGGTATACGAAAGTCAGATTCCCTTTCGGTGAGCTAAACTTGTAGGGGACTGCGAATTTAACCACATCCCCTGCTTCACCACCCTCAGATTGTAGAACCCCTGTTTTACATTAAACAAATGAACATAGATGTCAGAAGGTTCTCATTTTTAATACCGTGGTGAGGAAACGAGCAATGACTTGTTTTATTCCATCTCTCTCTCTCTCTCCCTCTCCCTCTGTCTCTCCTCTCTATCTCTCTCTCTCTCTCTCTCCCTCTCTCTCACCCTCCCTCGATATATGACATTGTATGAAATATGCACGTTCCTCAAAACATTTATGTTCATGTTTTTCACATGTTTCTAATTTAATCAAAACCAAATAATTACAAGATGGACTTCACGTTGCAAGGGCCCCGTGACAGAAGACATATTTCAAAATAACATTAAAAAACTTACATTTTCCACTACCGCGAGGAGTGGCTTTTCTATCCCAACCTTCCGTCAGCTCAACGATACCACATTTATCAGTCTGAAAGTCACATGACCAATCTACAAAATGAAAGTACAACTTGATTATGGGTCATGTGATATGGGTCATGGGATAGTAATAGGCGTGTATGCACATTATTGAAAGGAAGGGAACTGATGTAACTTTCCCGAATATCAATTTTCAAGTTTCCCAATTCAGGACCGATTATTATACTGAAAACGTCATCGAAAAATCATAAGATTTGAAACTTCACATCGGGTACTTCACTACCCCAATATTAGGTGGCGGTTTGTCGAATATCAATAATTTTGATTATCTTGGGGTTGGGGGGGGGGGGGGGGGGGAGGTCTGCAGTCCAAAGTCCCCCTGTCCGCCATATACTGCCATGACTATAGTCATGAATGTTGATTAAAATATATGACACAATACTTTATTAACTAATGAGTAGTGTTATTGACATGTATCAAGTGCAAAAGCAGAAAATTAATCCATGAGATATACTCTTTCACTCATTAATCTGTTGGTCGCTGTTGTCTTTACTTTCATTGCAACTGCCTTACATGTATTATGATTAAAGAGAAGACTGTGTTTCTCATTCTCTTTGTGTCAGTTTGGAAAAACATCATACTGGAAATGTCCCCTCTAAAGGATAGCTCTTCAAATGCCCTCATATTCGAAATATGACGAGAAAAGCTGAAATGTTCGGGGCTGAACATTAATGCCACCTGTGTGTGCAGTCCCACATTCCAATTTTTGTGAGCAGTACATCCCCGTTTTCACCGAGATTGGGTCAATATTTTATCATTTTGATGATTCCGAAACCTCAAAATATAATTCAGTTTTTTTTAAGCAGACATGGTCAACCTTTCCCAATTGTTTTCACGATGTAATTTTATCACTTGAAATCTACTTTATATTTAAACAAATGATATAGGTTGAATGAATGCATAAGATATAGATCGTTGATAAATTAATTGAATGGAAGAAAATTTTTAATAATTAATGATTATATGATGTGAATTATGAAAGGATATCAGAAATGTAAGGACCAAGCAAGATGGTAGAGAGAAGCTCACACAAATATATATACGAAGTAAGTGATTAAAAGGGCACAAGGACAGGTTAGTTGAAACATTGCTTACTATTACTGATAATGAAAAAATAATACTTAATTTGCTTTAACTTTTATAATTAATATCAGTATCATCATCATCATCATCATTATTGGTTCTGTACACAAGATCTTACACAATAATAAGAATCCACGAGGAGCAATTATATTAGAATTGAAATACCATCTGATAAGTTTATTCAAACATATATTTGTAAATAGTAGGTGTATTGTAGCACAGCAATACTCTTATAAAATTACATTAGTTACTATATGCAAATTATGCATGTATGTATGTATTACCTGGTTCAACCGCTGAAGAAATCTTGATAAATATCACCATTAAGAGAACAAAAGGATTATAGACATCCATCCTCGCCTGTACATGAAGAGAATATTGATTATCTGGGCAATAGAGGCTTGCCTAGAGAGCACAATGACAATGGTTAAATTATAGGTATAACATGTACCAAGTGTGTATTGTACTTGAAAAGAAAGTGAAATTCTGACTTTTGTTTATAATATTGCCACTTTCCTTTTCTGTACTTTCGGCCTCATATTAAACAGTTGATTCAAGTAATTTCCTGTTGGGTTTTTTTTTTGGTTAGTATAAACATTCTTTGTTTATTGGAAGGTTATTGACCACCAAAGTGTAATACATGTTTTGTAATTTTGGAAAACGTGCACTGAATGTGCACTAGTTATGTACATACGGCATCGACATACATTACATGAGTGTCTGTTTTCGAGATTATTTTGCTGACCATTATACCCATGAACTAATTAACAAATTCATGCATAAGAATTATTGAAAATTACACTTGAGTTTCTCTTTTGTCCATTATTTCTTAGTTTCTAATTTGTTTACTATTGTTTAATGTTGAAATAAAGTAATATCTTTTTTAAAAATCTGCAATTTTTCTCTGAAAATTTCTATGGTAGCATATAATTATAATTATATATTTAAAATGCTTGATTTATGCCCAAAATTTTTATTTACATTGACCACCATATACCTTTCCTGTGGTCGAGCAATTGGTATATGAAAATGACAAGTCTATCTGTCACATATACGTGACATCGGCACTGAAAGAGGTAATTTCTAAATAGAGTTCGATCTAGCTACAGTGACACATGTTTAATATCATTGTAGAAAAGATGTAACAAATAACCAAAAACAAGAGTAAAACAAATCCCATTGTGTAAAGAAAATCACATTATGCCTGGAAAATTTAACAAACAATTGTTGTATGCAATATTATTGATGATTCTTTCAAAATATCACCAAAAATAAATCCCAGATCTCTTCCACTCCCTTATCTCTATATTTCAACTCGATTGTGAACTAATTTTGTATAATACATTTATTTTTGTCGTTCTCACTCTCCTCTCATCACCATTGACATAAACCACATCAATTTCGAAAGATTTTGTTGCAATTTTAGCACGATTTCTGATGGGAAGGGGATCGTGTTTGTTTGACAGATCCTACCACTTCTAACCCCCCCCCCCCCCCCGATTCGAAATTTATGTCAGCAATTTTGAGCCTTGTCGGCAAATAGCAACTGTCGATGATATTCTGTTTTATATTTTCGTTATTTATTTCTTAATCTTTTCCTACTTTTTCAACTGCAATATCATTTGGTAATTAGTTTTTTTCTCTCTTTTATTTATTTTTAGTCAATTTGTTGGTTATCTAGGTCTGACATTCTCCCTCTCCCCTTTTCAAA